>PVIJ01001536.1:0-107500 GCA_004024925.1 Scalopus aquaticus | reverse complement strand
TATTATAACATGAATTTGCATAACTCATTGTACTTCACTGTGTTTTCTGAGTTTCTTACTTGTGTTGCTAAAAAAAGGAGAATACAATATATTTTCTTACAGGAGGAGGCATTAACTTTCATGAGAAATCACAATTGTTACCACATCATCTGAAAGTACTCTTAGCACTACTATCTTCTGAACATTTAAATAAAATTCAAAGAACTGATTTCTTTTGAGGGAGATGATTAGCATATAAATACAAAAGAATAATTTCAGAATAAGACACATTTCCAGAGTATGACATAGTAAGAGTTTACTAATAATTATAAAATTTCAGGAAGTGTATTGTGAATAGAGCATTCTTTATTAACTCTATGTCACAATTATGTGTGAGACATGCTTTCAGGGTAACGACAATAACATGTTTATCATGGCTTTGCCCTGATGCACGTAACCTCTTTGTTATAATGTGATCTTCAAGCAAAACATTAAAGGAAGCTCTTTGTATCTGGAATTTTGCTTTCTCTGGGTAAATTTTCATGTCCATATAGGTCATAAAAGGTCAAAACTTATGGTTTTATCTCAACAGCACATTTGTTCTCATCAAAAGAAATAAACCTCAGACTGCTGTAGCTTCTGTAGAGATGTCTTTTATCCTACACCTGTGACAATTACCCTGTGTTAGTGGAGCTAACAAGAGTCAGGTCATAGGTCAAGGGTCAGGACACTGTCAAGAGGAAGTTATTCTTCAGTCCACTAAATCTCTTATCATTTTTCCCCTATTGTGATACCCACCTGCCAGTCAGGAAATATAGGCCATTGTCTTGTTCTAAATGTTGCACTTTCTGCCTCAAAGATAGCACATTACATTACTTCTCTTGAAATTACTATTTTCTACCTTTAAAATTTCATCTTCAAAATTAACATACTGAACTGGTAAACATTATTTGTATACTAAAATAAAAACAAGGAGAGATTTAAAAATATGTTTTAGTTGTTCATGTTTGTTTGATTTAGTGGTCATAGGTTGTGACGAATCAAAAAGAGTCAACCAAATGAATAATAAGATGAATAGCATGAGGAACTATGAATGGCAGGATGACAGGCAATGTGACATGTGCCTAAACCAGTGTGTGTGTACGTGGGATAGACTGGCCCCAGGTATTATGGACAAGCACAGCATCCAGCTAACAAGTTTGTCTCTACAATATAATAAAGCATCTTCTGAGAAATATTTTCATAGTGGATGTCTGTGGAGTTGATATGTATACACAGTGGTATCCGCTTATGCTGTCCTTGCTATAATGAAATTCCATTTCAAATGTGGTATAGTGACTCAGTGATCCTAGTAGTACAACATGAAAACTGTAGCTCCCCTTGTCATCATGAGATTCAACTTACAAGGAAAATCTTGTCTCAAGAGTCTTAAAATAAAAAAAAATAGCACTTCTAGTTATCTTAAAGCATTAAAAGAGCACAATGTAATTTAAGAGTCATAAAATTAAAAGCTACTAAGTTGAGTCATTTAGACCTTCTCTTTTGCTGCAAGGATACTAAATCACAAAAAAACATGCTAACCTTTGCATGCAGAAACATATAAAGTAAACTTCTAACACTTTCATCTGCCCCTTTTCTTCTGGTAACTCTCACAGGAAAAACATAGAGGAATGGAAAGTTTTAGCATGGAACTCAGGTGCACACTTTGCCTCAAATCTGCTACTGGCTAGTTAAGTCTCAATTTGTCTAGCTGTCAAATGGGGTGAGGACTTGTTATTCTCAAACCCATTGATTTTTTTCAAGGCTTAGTAGCTGCTTTTTGCATCCTTGGTTTGTGACAGAAACCTCCCTTTGTGGTCCCGAAACAGTTTTATCTTAACATCTAATGTAAAAAAAATATAAATATTCTACTTATATGACTTGAGCTTTGGAAGATAGAGATGGTACCTTCTTTTTTTTCCCCCTCCTATTTAGCAGAGACCTATAGAATTAGGAATTGTTCTTAGGATAAGTATTATTATTCCTCCTGCTTTTTGTCTATTTTCTTTTCATGTTTAATTATTTATAAGCTCCATTTATTTTCAAAATTTTCCATGATTGGACAAAAATTTACATAGTATTCATCGTTCCATTAATAAAAGTAGAAACGACTTATATCATCAGTTTACTTGAGATCAATTAATGCCCACTCAGGTTTCTTTCTTTCTTTTTTTTTTAAATGAGAATAGAAGTTCTGTTTGAATAGATTCAGAACTTTTTTAAAAAAATATTTTATTTATGCATATAAGAACTGGGATCTAGATCAGAGGTATGGGGGTTGGGGTGAGAGGATTCACTAGAGACAGAGTGGGGAGGAGAACAGGCAGATCAACTGAAATACACTACTGAGGGAAGCAGTGGGCGTGACAGGAGAGATCTGCTGTGCCAGTGGATCAGCTCCCTGGCTGGGAATTGAACTAGTGGTGCAGTGGCTATGGATTGCTTCACAGTGCTGAGACTTGAACCTTTGTGCCACCAGGGAGGCCCTCAGATTTCTTTTTTCTTAACAAAACAATTACCTTTCTTGAAACTTTTTAAAAATTTTCTATTTTAAAGCCTGGAGATTTAAGGAAAACTTGGAGCATACCTTGGACCCACATTAGGTCTTTCTGTGAAAGAGGCCTATTTGCTTATCTAGGCATTTTGGCCTGAGGGGAAGGAGTATGGCACACATTGGCACACATTTAAGAAGTCATAGAGTTGCCTCGGGGAACAAGTGTGGGAATATCTTCTTTCTGTTCTGTCTGTATAGTGACAGCTTGTTGATATCTCCCAGAAAGGAGTTTATACACTTGTCTGGAGACTCAACTTTTGTGATGGTTGCCCAGGGGACAGTTCAAAATCTCTTGGTTCAGGCAGATACAGCGCTTATCTTGTGGTCCCACAAGACTATATATATTTGTTTCTTTAAAAGATGTTGCCTAAGAGTCTAATTGTCATTCAGTCTGAATGTAGATAATGACTGAAGTCCTTACCTAGGAACCCTGACATGACTCGACTTAGTATACCTGAGAGGTGTTAAAAAATAAAATGGGAGGCTTCAACTCTCATAAAGATTCAAGAGATGACCAAAAGCTAGGGCAGGAGTCAATAATCAGGTTCATCATCTACAGGCAGCCTCTCCTACAGGACACAGGTGACCGATTCATCTGAGGCATGGAAACCAACACAGAGTCAATCAAAATGGAGTGGAGAAAGAGTACAAATGAAAGAGCAAAATAAAACCTCAGAAAACACTTTAGTATAATGGCTATAAGTAACAGATGTGGTTGTGCATAATAAAACCTCTAAGAAAGAAAATAACATTTTCCACAGACTTTTCCAAATTGAAATGTGGACATTTATCATAGGCTCTTCACAAACCTGTAATACTGTTACTAGTCCCATGACACAAGTATTACTCAGTTTGGATTTTAAGGTAATAGCCTCAGATACTCTTTGGAGTAAATGGGCTGATAGTGACACTAGAACAGTCCAGCTTCCTTCTACTTTATTTTAATCAATTGCTTTATCTTCTTCATATCATATCTAAATGATAATAGAGGAAAACATAGATGAGTCATGCCAACCACTTCTGACCAGTACCAATGGAATCACCAAACCATGGAATTACTCTTAATAGCCATAACACTGGCAAAGCTTAAAGGGGAAGATAAGAACAGTTTTACAAATGTCAATGATGTCTACATCTTTAAAATAATTACTTCTTTAACCAAGTTTCAGCTTGAAAATAATACTAATTGAGAGTGAGCATAGACAGCTAAAAGTAATGCCACTTCTGAGACTTCTCAAGAATTCTTACATACTTTTGGCCTCTCTTTCTAGTCACCTGTAATCAAACTGAATTCAACTCTTTCCAAAAAGTTAGAAAAACGCCTAACAAAGCAAAGAAAGCAATGATGTCTGTTCTGTACTGAGTTATACATATTTAAAAAAAGAACTTGGGATCTTTCTAAAATATGGACACCTGAATGATTTTTGTGAAAGGAGGTATGCTTCTGATAGTGGTCCATGACAATGCTCTACTTCTCCATACTAAGCATACAGTAACCTTCTTCCCTCAATACACACTGCTAAGACCCACACAAAATGGTCACAATTAATATGTGGAGATCACCCCCAAAATCAATTATGCTGAACAAGAGTCACAGAGGTAGAGACATGGTGGATTCACCTTGAGTATTCTTTAAAGAATTAAAAATATAAAAGTAGAGGAAAAGCAAAGGTCTAAAAAAAGGAGTGTACTGTCCTGTGACCTCAGCTTGGTTCTTCTGAGTTTGTTGGTTCAGATGTTCTAATTTCTCTTAAGATTCTTATTTGTGAAAAATATTTCATTTTAGATATCTTCAGAATCTACATTCTGAATTTTGAATTTACATATTTTTTACTAAAATATTTTCTTTTGAGATAATTATAGATTCAGAGGCAGTTGGAAGAATATAGAGCAATCCCATAAACTTTCCCCAGTTTTTCCAATAGTTGCGTTCTGTAAAACTATATAAAAGAAGGGCCTCTCTGGTGGCTTAGAGGTTAAGTCTTAGCACTATCACCACTTCGACCTGAGTTTGATCCTAACCCACATGGCACAGCAGACCTCTCCTGTCCCTCCCGCTGCTCCCCTCAGCAGTGTATTTCAGTAGATCCAACTGTTCTGCTCCCCACTCTGTCTATGGTGAATCCTCTGACACTCTGCACCTCTGGCCTACACCCCAGTTCTTCTATGCAAAAATAAATAAAACCTTAAAAAATATATAGCAGAAGATCACAACCAGGATGTTGACAGTGAACATTTAAGATAGACATTTCTATCAGTACCAAAGTACCTCATTTTGGCCTCTTGTGACCACATCTACTTCTTCCAATCTATCATCTTCTGAACCCTTGTCAACTGTTAATCTGTTGACAGAATTTCTGTAACTTTTTCATTTCCACTGTATCAATGGAATTCTAAAGTATGAAATGTAGGAATTTTTTTTTTAAAGATTGATTTATTTATACATACAAGAGCTGGGATGTAGGCCAGAGGTGTGAGGTGGTGAGAGGATTCACCAGAGATGGAACAGGGAGCAGAACAGGCAGATCTACTGAAATACACTGCTGAGGGGAGCAGTGGGCGAGGCAAGAGAGGTCTGCTGCGCCATGTGGGAAGCTCCCTGGCCGGGGATCGTGCTGCAGTGGCTGCAGATAGCTTCACAGGCTGAGACTTAACCAGTTGCGCCACCAGGGAGGACCATTCTTGGTTCTTCTTGAGTAGTACACATCCTCAATCATCAGGCATGCCTATATCTCAAAATGGACAAAATCAAAATGAATTTTGGAAAATTCTCCCTGGCTGTGCTCTCCATTCACCATAGTGGTCAACGTTGATCCGAACCTGGGGTTAGTTGACAGCCCAAACTCAGAGTTTGGCAATACAGCTGAGTCCCAGGAGAGAAGGCAGGAAGAAGAACCAGGTCTGACTCTCCATCGTAGGCCATGGATAATGACAGAGTTAACGTGATTGCATGCTTACCATTGCTCCCCCTCAGTTTCTCCAGGTTTGCATCCAAATTCTATCAAATTCCTTGTCTGTAACAGGTGTGTAAAAATCTCAAGAAAGGTGTTAATGGCTATAAAGGAATCCTGTTCTTCTGCTGGATGAACAGAAAAACTATCCATGAAATGTAGGAATTTTTTTCATCCATTCCCTGGAGCTTCATCCTGGTTGTAGCATGTTACTAGCAGGTTTTTTTTTTTTTCCTTTTTCATTTTAAGTAGTACACTATGATACAGTTGTAACACTATGTTTAGTCAATCACCTGGTGAAGGATATCTGAGCTGTTTCCAGTTTGGGGTGATTATAAATACAGCTGCTATGAACATTCATGTATCGGGTTTTGTGAGAACAGAAGTTCATTGCTCTGGGAAAAATGCCCAGGGGTAAAACTGGTGGTGATATGGTGGTTGCATGTTTAGTTCTTTGACTGCCAAACTGTTTTCCTAGGTAGCTATAATTTTACATTCTCATCAGCAACGCATGAATGATCCAGTTTCTCTATAATCTCATCAGTATTCAGTCTTGTCCCTCCTTTATACCCTAGCTATTCTGATAGTCATGTGATTTCTCATTTTTTTAAAATAAATAAAATTCATTTGTTAGAGCAACATTAAGGTCACAGCAATATTTAGCAGAGTACAAAGACTCAACCATATAATCCCTGTCTCCATACTCACCCCTCCTCCACTATTGACATTCCTCATCACAGTTCTACTTGATTTGTAACAATTGAGAACCTAAAGTGACACATCATTATGAGCAAGTCCATAAGTCATATTAGGATTTACTCTTGGTGGTGTACCATTTATGGATTTAATGCTTGCCTATTGATGTACATCCACCATTGTATTATCACATAGAATAGTTTGCCTTAGAAATCCCTCTGTACTCTGCCTATTTATCTCTCTTCCTCCTAACTCTTGGCAACCACTGATCATTTTTACACTGCCCATAGATTTGCCTGCATGTCATATAATGGAAACCATGTATATTTATCCTTTTCAGAAATTTCACTTGGCAATATGCATTATGGTTCTTTTGTGTCTTTTTGTGGCATGATAGATCATTTCTTTTTGCACTGACTAATGTTCCATTACAAACTGTACCATTCATCCACTGAAGGAGATCTTGGTTGTTTCTAAGTTGTGGCGATTGTTAATAAAATTGCTGTAAAAAATGTGTAGTGGTTTTGAATGTGGATGTAAGTTTTCAACTCATTTTGGTTAATTTCAAGGAGAGTGACTGCTAGAACATATGGCAAAAGTACACTCAGTTTCATAAAAAACTGCCCAACTGTATTCCAAAGTGGCTGCAACTATTTATATTCCTACAGACAAATGAATGAGAGTTCCTGTTGCTCCACATCTACACCAACATTTGGTGGTGTTGGTGTTTTGAATTTTGGTTATTCTAGTAGCTGTGATGGTATCTCATTATTTTAATTTTCAATCCCCTGATGAGATATGTTGTAGAACATCTTTTCATTCACTTGCTTGCCATCATTATACATTTTTTGGTAAGATGTTGCTTCAGGTCTTTACCAATTTTTTTTAATGGAGGTGTATGTTTTCTCACTGTTGAGTTTCCAATGTTCTTTTTTTTTAAAAAAAAGATATTTATTTTTACTTATTTGTGCATACAAGAACTGGGGTGTAGGCCAGAGATGTGGGGCGTGAAAAGATTCACCAGAGACAGAGTAGGGAGCAGAAAAATCAGATCTATTGAAATATACTGCGGAGGGAAGCAGCAGGAGAGGCAGGAGAGGTCTGCTGCACCATGTGGGTCAGCTCCCTGGCCTGGGAACAGACTCAGGCCATGGTGGTGATAGCACTGAGACTTAACCCCTAGTCCACCATGGAGGCCCTTCCAGTGTTCTTTGTATATTTTGCAAAGTATTTCTTTATCAGATGTGCTTTTGGAAATATTATTTCCCAGTTTGTAGCTCGTCTTAGTGTCTTATTCTTATGGTTTTAATTATCATTTCCCTAAAGATTAAAGGTGTTGATCTTTTCATGTTATGATTTTAGACCATATTTCTCATTGGATTGTTTGTTTCTAGTTGAATTATAAGCATTCTTTATATAAAATGGATAAGAACTCTTAGTCAAATACATGATTTGCAAATATGTTCTCTCTGTAACTTGTCTTTCATGGAACAAAAATTTCTACATGCAAATTATCAATTTTTAACTTCATAGTGTCAAGCCTCAGAACCTTCTCTATCCCTATATCCGAAACCTAAATAGTTTCTCCTGTGTTTTATTCTAAATGTTGTATGCTTTATTTTCTGCATGTAAGCCCATGATTCCTTTTGGAATTAGTTTTTGTATAAGGCACAAGACTTAGGTTAAGATGCATTTCTTGCTTATGGATACCCAATTGCTCTAGCACCATTTGCTAAAAAGACTATCTTTCTTCCGTAGAAAAAAATCAGTCAGGCATATTTGCCTGGATCTATCTATTTCTGTTTTCTCTCATCTGTTCTGTTGATCTATATTTCTATCCCTCCAGCAATATCATACAGTCTTGATTATTATAGATAGAGAATATGACTTGAAATTGGGCTGACTGATCCTTAATACTTTCTTCTTTTCAAAATTGTTTCAGCTGTTCTGGTTCCTGTGGCTTTCATTATAATTTTAGAATAATTTTGCTTATATCTATAAAAAATCTTGCTGGGGTATTGACTGAAGTCATATTAAAACTTCATATCAATCGGGAGAATTGACATTACTAGTACTTTACCTTTTCCAACATACAAACATTATGCCTCTCCACTTATTCAGATCTTCTTTGATTTTTTTTATTGGTTTTCAAAGTTTTCAGAGTATAATCTCATATATGCTTTTTTAGATTTTACACTTATTTCATTTTTGACTAATTATAAGTGGTGTTATAGCCTTTATTTTGGTGTCCACATACTTAGAAATGCAGTAGATTTTTATGGTTACTGTATATTTTGTGACCTCAGTTAACTCAATTAGCAGGTATTGGTGGGTTTACATATGATTTTTTTAGTAGATTGCTAGGGATTTTCAATGTAAACAATCACATCATCTGCAACTATGACAGTGTATTTGTTCCTTTCTGATCTGTATGTATATTTTTCATTTTCTTTATTGTATTGGCTCAACATTTTAGCACTTACAAGTAAGAGAGGTGAGAACAAATACTGTCACCAGTACTTAGAGAGAAAGTATTCAGTCTTTTACCATTAAGAATTAGGTATACTGGGCCTCCCTGGTGGTGCAACAGGTTAAGCCCATTGCTGTGGAGCTGTGGGCAGCTGCAGTGAGAGTTGGATGCCTGGCCGGGGAGATTCCCACATGGTGTGGCAGACCAGCTCCTGCCTCGCCCTGCTTCTCCCATCCGTGTTGTATTTTGGTCCATCTGCCTGTTTTGCTCCCCACTCTGTCTCTAGTTAACCCTCTCACAGACCCACACCTCTGGCCTGAACCCCAGCTTGTATGCATAAATAAATCTTAAAAAAAAAAAAGAATTAGGTATACGGTAGGTATTTTACAGACGCTCTTTATCAAGTTTGGGAAGTTTCCCCCATTGTTTCTAGATTTGTGAGATTATTATCATGAACATATTGAATTTTGTCACTGAAATAAACCCCATTTAGTCATGGTACATAGTTCTTTCCATACATTAGTGAATTTCACTTGCTAATATTTTGTTTAGGAATTTTGCACTTATCTTCATGACAGATATTTGAGTCTAGTTTAATTTTTTGTACCATCTTTGTTATATTTTGGGAATATTAGCTTCATAAAATGAACTAGGAACTGTTCCCTTTTCTTTCTGGAATGTATTATGTAAAATTGGTGCTAATTAGTAAATTTTTAAACATTTGTTAGAATTCACCAGTGAAACCAGCAGGGCCTGAATATACTTCCTGAGAGGTTTTGAATTACAAAGTTGATTTCTTAATAGCTATAGAGATATTCACATTTCCTATTTAGTATTAGGTAAGTTATGGTGGTTTGTATTTTTATATTTGGTTTATTTAATCTAAGTTGTCTAATTTTTGTGGGTAGTTTTTATATTATTTCCTTATTAATTCAGTTCATGTCTGCGGGATCTGTAGTGATATCCCCATTTCATTCTTTATAGTGATAATTTATGTTCTTTTTTTTTCCTTGTAAGTTTTGCTGGACTTAAAAGACCAGAGATTTCAACTGTGTTAATATTTGCAAAGAACCATCATCGTATTTCATGAATACTTTTTCTTATGTTTTCTCTTTCAATTTCATTGATTTCTCCTCTTTATTGTTTCCTTCCAACTGCTTGCTTTGAATTTGTTTTGCATCCACTGATGAATCTCTAGCAGGGAGGGTTGGAGTGCTTCATTACTAACACCACAGGGGTTGGGAGAGGATAGGAAGACACCACCCCAAGAAGGAGACTGGTGTCTCATTAGAGTGAGGTAAGGCTTTCAGTTCAGGCTCTCCAGGTAGTCTGCTGACATCATGGGGCAGTGGTAGAGGGCAGGTGGGGTGGTGGTGGGAGGGCTCATTAATTCTTGGTGGGGGATGAAAGTCTCAGCCTTCCGCTTAGCCTTTTCTGATACTACCCCATCAGGGATTTGAGGAGCCTCATTATAGCCTAGAAAGGGTGGAAGTCTCATCCCCCCATTCAGCCTTTGGTAGGTATCAACTCTGGGTCCTGAGGTCCAAATCCAGTGTGCCTTTTCACTTTTCAATATTTCCTATCTTTTCCATACACACACACACACACACACACACACACACACACACACACACACACACACAGTATATATACTCTAGCTTTTCAGTCTTACTTAGAGAAAAGTGTATTTTCTAAAAGCAGAGATCAATTTACATTATTTTTATAATTTATAATAAATTTGATATTTTGGATTATATCAGCAATGGTCTATTCAGTATATAAGAGAAATTCTCCATAAAAAAATTTAGACCAACTTACCTCAGGTAAGTTATCTTAATATCTTAATATCAAGATTGCCTAATAGTATTTTATATCATTTATTAATGATATCCTAATATTATTTAATAATATTTATCCTAATAATAAAATATATCCTAATAATATTTAATAGTATTTGTTAGATAAGTAATTTTGATAAAAGCTACATTAATGTCTTTTTTATGGTCCTTCTGAAAGCTAAAAAATACACAAACACACGGTTTCATCTACACTCCCTAAAAGCAATGAAATCTTTTGAATCACTGCTTCTCAGAGTTTAAGAAGAGTAAAATTCTCAAAGAATTTTAGGAAGTGGAATAGGGTTTCCAATCTTTTTGTATTCTAGCTCAAGGATTATTTACTATTATTTAGTATGATTTTTGGTTTATTTTATTAAGCAGACTATAATTCCTTTGTTGTTCGGTGACCTCAATAACTGTTTACATTGGCTAAACTGTTTGAAAAATATTTCTGTGTGCTCTCTTTAATAGGTGGAGCTCTGCCAAATACCTGTAGTAAGGTCTTAGTGAGCTCAGCTGCTTGGCTCTAGAAACTCTCAGTGAAAAGAGACTAATGGTTTTTTGCATTTAAATAATAGAAAGGATTGTCAGATTTTGCAAAAATAGAACAAAACATAATTCCACAAGGCACCAGTTTAATTAGAATTTCAGGTAAATAGCTAACAATTTTTAGCATAACTATACCCATGCAATATTTGGGGCACACATGAAACAATTACTTGTTTTATATGAAGTTCAAATTTAATTGGATGTCCTGTATTTTATCTGGAAACCCATATTTTTAAAACGTCAGAAGAAAAGTATAACTCACCACACAAGAGTTATACATATATACATTATTAGAGAGTTTAAAAAGGCATCAAATATAATGTGTTATGTTGTAGAAATTGTGCTCAGATAAATCATAAAAATTAACACAATAGCAAAGAATTATGTCCTCCAAAATACTGAAGCAGAATGAAAGTAATTTGTTAGGAAATATAAAATAAGTAAATATATCTTATAATTTACTCTTTCTGTGCGTGAGAGACAGAGGAAAAAAGGACCGATTAACTTGATATAAGGGGTAGAAGAAAGTGTTACAGAATCAAAAAATCTGCCTTTGAATGGGAAAACAGACCATGTTAGTGGTTTTGCTAAGGAATAAAATGTCTTTGAATCAAGAAACAGAAATGCTAGGGGAGAAAGAGGAACAGAGGAGGAGCAATGCCAATTGCAGGGCAAAGCTGTGTAGAGGGATGATTACAATTTAGTCACAAATCCTACTTTTAATGTGTAGCCTACTGATATGGACACACTTTTGATCATTAAGTGTTTCAACCTAGAAGGAAATATTATTGTCAGTAATCATTATTTTGGAACAGCAAGCTAGCACTAAACTAGGTATTAGGGAAATCTTTCATGTAATACTTTATGTCTGGAAAAAGAGATAAATGAATTAATAATTAAATATGTTTCTGGATTAACGTGCCTTCTAATGTTTGATTTTCAGAGTTATTTTGCTTAAAGGCTCTCTTTTTAACACAGTTTCAAGAGTGAATAACTAGATTAAGTTAGCAACTTCCCACCTGGTAACATGACTTCAGTTTTACCTACACATAGCTACAGGCTGTCTATCAGTGATAAAGTTTCCGTAAGTAACCCTCTTTTACTGTCAACCAACTCAAAACCAGATCCCATCCTATCTTTCCTATGGTACAATGTGGTTTACAACTTACCTTCCAATTGCTGCTTTGTTTCCCCCAGCAATACATTAGGTCATGCAACTGAAATTATTCGCTGTCTTCTGAACTCCCTTGCTTTTTATTTCTGTTTTTGCTCTCAGATAACTCTTTCTTATATTTTCCTCTGCAGATCCTACTTTTTCTTTTTTCTTTCAGATACTAGTTGTGTGTGTGTGTGTGTGTGTGTGTGTGTGTTGTATAACAGTCATCACTTTGTTGTATTGGCATAACTTAAATTCCTCTCTACCACGAGATTATTTCCTGATCAATAACCCTAGATGTTCTCACACCCCACTTCAATATCTCATCTTATTCATAATGTTGTTTGACATATTTTCAAAGATTCATTTCTGCTTAGTTGTTTGTTCCCACCAACCCCCACCCCTGGGAGACAATAAAACATTTAAAAATATGAGCTATATGTATTCATCTATTTTTAGTCCCCTGCTAATTTTAGTACTACCTCAGATTCTGTAAATATTTGATAAAGACTTGTTTAATAGTATCATTGTGAAGTCAAAAGTTTTGTGGTTTCCATTAATGACTTATACTTTAAGAGATAACCCATCAGTCATGCATTGTCAAGTTTATCACTTATCAAAATTAAGATAAATGAAACCTCGGAACATGACTTTAATGATTAGGGTCAACAGCTTTTATTAATAGGTAATCAAATTGACTAATTGGAGGGAAAAAAAGACTGAAATGGGTTTGGTAATTTCAAGTCCCTAAATTTCAACGGAGTGCTTAAGAAATAACGTTCTCAGAAATAACAACTAGGATTTAACAAACCCAATGAAGGCTCCTGTATGACTTCCTAAAAGTAGAAAAGAAATAATTATAGCTTATTTTACAGGTTTTTTCTAGTTTCATTGAAACGAACAGAGGAGATATAGAGTGTCAATTTGGGAAATTTTTTAAAGGTTTTTATCTTTGCTACTGGACAGGAAGGAAATGTATTTCTTTAAAATGAAAACTTACCTGTGGAAGAAAACAAGAAAAATTGCAAAAGGCAGGGAAATTACAGAATCTACAATTTTGGGTGTTCATGATTTTCCACTCTCCCAAGTAGATAACCTTAAAATTAGATGGCAATAAGAAGTGCTTTCTGTGACAGGTACTCTAGTTCTTATTAGGTTTCCAAAAGTCATTTAGATTTGGCATGGTCCAAAAATGCCTCAAAATGCTTTAACTTCTCTTATTTTCAGAGTGATATAGATGTTTTAAAACCAATCATGATGCAATGAGATCTTTAAATGGTGGGTGATACCTGTAATCACTCAGAGAATATGTTTCTTAACATCATTTTTTAAAGGCAAATATGTTCCATCAAGATTGATAAAGGACAAAGCTGATTATTAATCAATCTGATAGGGAAAGACAATGTCTGTAATTCAGAGGAATCATTGATTTCTCTGAGAGGCCACTCTCACAGGATCTCAAAATCTCTTCACCTGGACCTCCTCCAAGTCTCGTCCTTCCTTCAAAGTTCAATTTAGTTCCCACTTTCTTCAAAAAGTCTTTTCTCCCCATCTCAGTCCTAGTGATGACCCCTTAACTTCAACACCTGTTACATGATATTTGTCACTTGGCACACAGCGCCTGGTGGATTTAAGTACATTTTATGTTGATTTGGTATTTCTAATCCTATCATGAAGTCCTTCAAATCAGAGTCTCATTATAGTGTCCCAAACAAAGTGCAAGAGATGTGGTTTGAATAGAGATGACTATGCCTCCAAGTTTATGGAGCGCCTGCTGGGTCCCCTTCACTATGGCAAACAAGAAGAGTGCCACAGTTAAATGTCTGTGTGTCCCCCAGTGCATCCATTGAAACCTAATCTCCAGTGATAAGTTTTTACTAGGTGAGGTCTTTGAGAGGTGATTAGGTCATGAGAATGAATCCCTTATGACAACATTAGTATTCTTATAAAAGAGGCCCCAGGGGTCCCTTGTCTCTTCCACCCTATGAGGACACGGTGAAGACATCCATATGTAAACCAGGAAGCCAGGCCTCATCACAAAACAAATCTACCTACCAGAACCTTGATTGAGGATTTGCCTGCTTCCAGAACTCTCAGAAACACATTTCTGTTGTTTTAAAGCCATCTAGTCACTTGTGGTAATTTGTTACAACCACCCAAACAGACCAAGACAAGAAGAAAATAAGCAATCTTCAATTTCTACTGAATGAACAAATATTTTTTCAAACTATGTAGACATCTATAAATTCTCAAGTATAAGATTCTAAATTTTAAACATGAATACAGGCTCAGAAGTAAGTTACTTAAGCTTTCCTTTATCTAGGTATGCTCTTTCCAACAGTAATCTCAAAAATGATTTCATTGTATAAGACAGTATACTATTCTACCCTCTTCTCCATTTGCAAAGAACATTTTCATATTAAAAGATCTGAGAATACAGCAGGGGTGGAGGAGGAAGAGTCAAAACAGGGGAGGTATGAGCACAAGGGACTGTGGTGATGGATCATGGGTGATGTGGTGGTGGAAGAAATACAGGGACTGCACCTCAGGGGATAAATCAAATATGGTCCAAAAATGAACAAATATGTAAAAAAATAAATTAATTTAAATATACATTTATAAAGTAAATAAAGTTCTGAGAAATGGAAGCATAAGGAACATTTTAAACCCAGCCTTTAACCCATGATTTCTTAAATTTATTCAACTATGTAACTATCATAGCTTGAAATTACTGTGATTTGAAACATACTTTGAAACAAATTAAAATGCACCTTCTGAACAGCAATTAACACACTTATTTTCACCAGAAAAAGGTAATAGGTGAGATGCTATCCTACTGAAGATGAGGAGACATTTTTTCACACAGGATCGTGCCCTCATTCTCCTGGCATCCTCCTGTCCTTTGTAATAGTACTTGACGTACATAGTGAATTTCATAGCTATTTGTAAAATAGCTAAAAGTTTGGCACACTCCTATCTCATGTAAATGTTCACAACATGTATTTGAAAATGATGTAGTAAACAAGATAACACTGGCCTAAAGGCAAATTATAAGTAGAAAAAGGATTGTGTAGTTGGCACTAATTGGAAGTGTTTAAAACCGTTTTGTCACAATAAAATACAGATAAGTCCCTGAATGTATTTATCATCTCATATTTATGAAAAATAAAATCATCCTTCCTATATTCGTTATTTGGATATTTTTTGCCAAGGTACATAAGATCATTACCTCCTGCCTAATTTTAAAAATATTTGTTGTTGTTTATTTTATATTCTGTAAAAGATAGGATATAAGTATGGTAGTTGTGGAAACCAAGAGATCTTGCCAGGTGGAAGACAGGAAGCTTGTGATCCTACTTGCATTTTGGTAGCCATCAGGGAAGCCACTATGGTGAAGTAAACAAGACAACTAAAGAAGAAAAACAAAAAATAACAGAGTTTTTGCTCTCCTGAAACCATGACAAAAGACTTTCCTTCTGGTTTTTATATTACATGAGGTAACAGATCTTTAATAGACTTTTTTAAAAGTTATATTTCTGCCACTTACCAATGAAAATATCATATGTGATATGGAATCTGGCTCTTATAGTGGGGTCATATATGTATCAAACCCTAAAATATAGAAGGCACTGAATACAATGATGATACCCACATCTTTGGCTGTGAGGGTGGCCATCTTGATAATCTGTTAGGGCAACAGTTGCTTCAAATGTTGCTTAGCTCTCTCTAGGGTTTCAAACCAGGAGCTCACTGAGGCTTTAGCTCTGAGATGTTTGCCAGTGAACATTCAGGAATTTAAATTACACTGTATATCAGTGAGGATCCCAGGAGGAAACTGAGGGCACCTAGGAGGAATTTTGTGGGTTTACTGAGAGACTTTTTAATATAGGTATAGACAAAATTTTTGAAACAAACTCTGGATCTGATGCAATTAGATGTTGACTAGGAAGCCACCATCATCCTTGGGCATATACGGTTGAGGGGAAGAAACAATGTTACTGGATCCAGAGAGAGTAGAAGCTATAAAAAAAACACAATCACTGCAAAAAACTGTAGCAAATCTGATTCAGAAAAGGAGAAATGCTGCAACTTCTCCTTCCTCCCCTGCTCTAGTCTCCTACCCTTCCTGGCCAAACCACCACTGTTTTTTTTGTTTTGTTTTTGTTCGTTTGTTTTGTTTTTACTAAAAAGATCTACAGGAAAGCTAGGCAGGCAGGAATGAAGGGAGGGTGAGAAAGAAAACACTGTGATGAGGTGACTTATCTGAAGACATTTTGGAGGATTTTGATCTAATGATCCTGCATAATAGGTTTGTTGTTTTTGTCTTCCCCTCAAATAATATTCTAGGTCTGATGTCAGGTTAAAATCTTAATAAGGATTCATCTAATAAACATCTCACCTGATGAGAAAATGATTTCAGAATGTTGTGTGTAATTTGTGGGGGCAGGGATTTAAAGCAAGTTAAAGAAACACTGCATGGTCCTTAGAAGCTAGGGACATGGAGGAGAGTTTGGAGAGTGCTAACCTGTATCACACATCATCTGCCTTCTTAACAACCTCCCCCAGACTCAGAGACAGACCCTTCAACTAGAAGCAATGATGGATCCAAAATGAAGACTCCAAGCTGGGCATATGGAGAACAAATACTCTTTTGGAACTCCAAAGCTAAATTCCCCCCCCCCCCCAAAAAAAAAGAGCTGAAGAAATAGAATTGAGAAAGGAGTGATAGGAAGGAAGACAAGGGAAACATAAAACAAGATACTAGAGTAAGTTAATAGGACATTAGATATTAGATAAGATGATAGGATATTAGAACAACATAATAGGAATCAGGATAAAATCACCAAAGACAAACAGTTGTGATTTCTAAATTGTATAATGCCAAACAAATGTGAGGTAATTTTTTAAAGTCATCAACTTTCCATCTAATTATTATTTTCATGATATGCCTAATTATTCATGTGTCATTATTGTTTAAATAAAATTCAAAAAAGGAGGTTACATGAGTTCAGTGAATCAAGTCTAAACTTTTAACAGAGTCCAGAAAATACAAAATATTTTTTAATATTCTCTGAACCTCTAGATCTATTACTTAAATCGACCTGTGAAACCATGAATAGAGTAAATCCTCAAATTTGAGATTGACATATGATGCCTTAAGATTATCCAAATTTTCACCACTTACTAGATGTTTGTGACCTTGAACACTTCTCTGACCTCACTTTTCTTATTTGTAAAATAGAAATTATATCTATAATACATGTTTTACATGTATGATATTGTACTTCCCCTGTAGGTTCCACTGTTTCTAAGATTCATTTATACACTGTAAATATGAATACAAAAGATGGTGCTTGTCCAATATAGAGATAGAATGAGGATCTTAGGATCTGATGATACACAGATCTTCAACTTAATGCAGCAAATATTGATGTTTCTTTTAATAAAACCTGCACACAATTTCTGCACAGCCCACGCCTTACAGAAGCCACAACGCTATACCTCCTGGCATCTCTATACTCCTGTGATAAGATCTGTCACACTATGTTCCGATTGTCCCTTTACTTCCCTGCCTCCTCCATTGGACTGTATGTTCCCTATGTAAATTTTAATCATTCCTCCTTTATACTGCTAAATATTCACCTTAGGTAGTATAAGTAAATTCACAACAGTGAAAGAAATAGACTGTACTTCAGAATACAATTCATATACTGACTTAAAGACTGCCAGAGGTTTTGGTTTAGCCTCAAAGACCTAAGGGGGAAGGGCTTTTTAAAAAAATTTATAAAATACAAAGAGGAAATTTCTTACAAAATGGTTTTTTGCATGTGTGACCAAGGGTTAATATAAAACACAGGTAATGCTAAAGTTCGCTAGAGGCTCATCTCTGTAGCTGCCATCTGACTAGATCACATTTTTTTTTTTAAATCAAATCCATCCATTTGTAAGTTTCATTTTTTTTCTATAGCTGAGATTACAATCTACCATTTAGAGGAAATCTGACACCTAGATAAAAGCAAGTATATAGAAAGAATTTGAAACTGATGCAGAAGGGGAAAAGTACAAATAGGCTACATTTCTGCTAGTTAGAATGATATGGTTGGGAGCTGAGGAGACAGCATCAGAAAAAAACTTTTTAGGGCATTTTTATCAAGTGATTTGTAGGAGAAGGAACATGGAAACATGTTGAAAACTAATCATATGTTCTACATTCACTGTTCTAAAATCCTTCCCCTTTCTTCTCTGCTAGTCTGTGTATTTGTTAAGATACTTAGGCTTTAGTTTGAAATTAATTTCATATTTGCTTTAAAGATAATAATATCCAGGGAGTCTACTTAACTATGTGAAAAATTTAATCACAAACCAGCCAGTCTTTGCATTACTCTCAAGTAATAATTATCATGTAAATTTAGTCATGGCATGTCTGTTGCTTTACACTTGGTAAATATAATGAGCAAAAACATGTTTTTTACAATAATTGACAAAGTAGTCCCCGCTACTGAATGTTGGATGTTTCTCATCTAGTTTCATCTGTGCAACAAAGCACAAGGGATAAGAAATCAAGAGACATGAGTTCTCATTCAAGTTACATTAAGTCACTATTTCTGAGCCACAGTTTTCTCATCTGTAAAGTACAAGGAAGACGTTCCTTCCTTTGATTCCTATTTTCCTCTTTTGACCTCATATGTTAAAAAGAAGAAAATGAAGAGGCTGTATCAATGACCAATTCCTTCACTAATCATTTTTGTTTGTTTCAGTTATTTCTGGAAATATTATATTAAATAAGGTGGTATAAAAGAGCGGTTGAGCACTGTGCTGTGGAGCTGTCGGCAATGCGCTATACCAGTTCGACGCCCAGCCGGGGAGATTCCCACATGGTGCGGCAGACCTCTCCTGCCTCACCCGCTGCTCCCCTCAGCAGTGTATTTCTGATCTGCCTGCTCTGCTCCCCACTCTGTCTCTGGTGAACCCTCTCGCCACCCCACGCCTCTGGCCTGTACCCCAGCTTGTATGTATAAATAAATAACTCTTTAAAAAAAAAGAGCCTTCAAATATTAATGTTTCCAAATAAACTAAAAATCATCAGTTGATTGTGTTTCACAATTTGCAAAAAAATAAATTTTACAGGTTTTCTTTCTCCTCATGCTTTAAACCTATCGTTCTCTCCTGAGAAATATTCCTTAACTCTGAGCAGCACACATTCTTGTATAATTTACCAGATGACAAGGACAGTCCTTCCCCCGCAATTCTGTCCAAGCACCTGATGTGCATTTTCAGTGATACAAAAGTTTACTCAGTAATTCTAGGTGTCAGATGGTGTTATTTTGTCCTTTGGGTACCTTAATGTTAAAAAGGGAGAATGGACCAAAAGTCAGGCATGCATGCAACCAAGACATTAATGTTTGCAGTCTGGTTATAATGATGCTCAACCCCAGCAGACCTTTATTTATGTATTTTATGCATTTTATTTTATTGCCTGCAGGTTTATAATATCACACCCACCAATGTGTGCCTCATATATTCGGAGTACATCTTAAATAAGTTTCTCTATCAATTTGTGAGCTGATCATTTGAAACTGGGACTGGTTATGATTTCTTATCACAACCATGAAGCATAATCACAAAAATCAAGGCAGTATATGCTGCAAAAATACAAATGCATTTAGTAGCTTAGAAAGGAAAAAAAAGGTGTCAAATCATACAATAGGTTGAAAAGTACATTGTAAAGGAGGAAGGGAGAAAGGAAGGAAGGAGAGAAAAAGGAGAGGGAGGGCTGGGGAGAGCAAGAAGGAGTCACCTCTTGAGTCTATAAGTAGGCACTGAATAAATGTCAGCTATTCTTTTTCTATATTATTAAAATGTATAAAATTATTGCTCATAATTTTTTTCTAACAGAAAACATAATTTTCATATGGTTCAACCTAATATATTCAAAGCTGTTTTTCAAAATTTGTCTTTGTATCTGACTAGTGGTGAATCTAGAAAGTGCAAGGCCCTCCCATCTAGAACAGAGAATACTGACAGGCCAAGGTGGCTTAGATAGCCAGTTCAGTCAGTCTGCCCAACTACATAGAGCCTTTTCTTTATGTGGAAATGGAAGTCTACAAATAGCAAATAGCCTCTTTTTTTTTTAAACAAAATACTCCACTGCAAAATATGTCTTTGTTTCAGAAGCTTTTCTGTGTGTGTTGTGATTTCTCTACTGGATACTGCATAAAATCACCACCGCTTTTTTTCCCCACCACAATACATCTAACACACATGGAGTTTACCAGGTTGAACAGACCAAGTAGCAAAGATGCTTTTTCTGAAACTTAGACCTGACAAAGCCCCTTGCTGGGTCCACTCAAAATGAAGTCTTGTAAGTCACCCACATGTGGGTCAGGAAAGCATTCTATTGTGTCTCAAAAACTCAGTGATGTTCAGTAAGAATTTTGCTTCCTTTCTCACTATGGTTGGTATAAGGTGTAATGATTTCCCCTTTTTGTTTGCACACATGTTCCAAGATACAAATGTTGACTGGGTTCTGTTGTATATAGTTTTTGTTTGAAGGGGTTCTTCAGGAGCCAGCAGAGGAAAAAAAAAAAAACTGATCAGTTTAGAGGAAGTAAAATTTTAGTGAACAAATACATTCTATAGCTTTTTATAATTAGTTGCAGAAATGCCTAAATTAACAGCTAAGTAAATATGCATATGTGATTAATATAGGCAGCTGTCTACCCAATTATAAGTTTGTATATTAAGTATATTCTATAATTAATGACATTTGTGCTTAAAGTAATTGTTATATGTACATAATCAACTTAGACCCATGTATTTCTGTTTCCAAATTATCTGCCTTAATCTACAAATAATTGAGGATATTTACACAAGTAGACACGTAACACTATTAAATATAATATTTAAATTTAAATTCAAGTGAAGATCATAAAAAATAGAAATTAGAAGATTTTTCAAGCTCAGAAAATAATTAAGAAAAAGTGCATAAATATAAGCCATAAATCCCTACTATAAAATGCAGGAAAGGCATGTGTAATCAATACAAAGAATTATGTATCCTTGTAAGAAAATTATATGCAAAATCATAGTCTTTGTCCTATCTTTTTGTCTCCTTTCTTTTCATTTCCTAATCAGATTGTCCAGTTCTTGGGCACTATGACAACATTCCCCTGTAGGAAATAGAGAACCTCAACCCCCCTCTCCATGTTCACAGTGATCTTTGACTGCACAGTGAGAACTTTATTACTGGTATTGCTGTTTTGTCTCCTCTTCTGCTCTTTAATTTCCTTAAATTTTGCTTTCCCACTTGTACCCATTTTCTACTGCAGCCAACATAGACCTTGAATGTTAAACTTTCTTTGGCTACCTTTCACACTGTTCCCTTAGCATTCAAGGAATGGCATAAAAGCAATGATCTTCCTGAGCTTGTTTCTATTAATGAATTAATTATTTACTCACATTTTTGTCTTGATAATCACCCTAGCTAGACTCCTGATTGCTATAAACTTATGTGGCTAGCTTTAAGACACAAAAATTCCTGACAACTTCCCATTAACAGTCTGCTCTCTTCTGATCTATGGATTTTTGTGAGTCTTTACAATTTGCACCCATGAAAAGGGAAAATCTTTTTTTTAACACCCATATGGTTTGAAGATGGAATTAAGAAATTCTGGGACAAAGAATTTAGGTGACTGCCCCGACAGAAGAAAGTCTTCATTCTCAATTTCCTGTATTCCTTTTAAAATTTCTTGATAACTTCCCAGACTCATAACAAAGCCTTCTGCAACCAGCTGTGGCAGTATGCATTTGTCCTGGATTGATGTTGTGACTTACTACACACTACAGGCATTCTTACCACTCAGAGACATCTTCAATAGTTTGTAAATACTCCAGCTCTTCTATCGTTCCATCTTTACTTTCAAACAAGTTACTTCAGTAAACTGATGGTTCCAAAATTTATACATGATTATGAACATCTATTTATGCAATTAATTACTTGTAGAAAGACTATAACTTCACATCTTGTGAAGACAGAAAAACATTAGTCTATGTCCCCTTACTTTCCAAAGAGTCAGTAAACAATTGTTTTTGGAATGCCTACTACATATCAGGAGAGGTTCTGGGAATATGAGGACATGAAATGCATGAACCTGTTTCACAGAACTTCAGTCTTCCAAAGAAGCTGAACATACTCTACAAAACACACATCTAATAGAAAGAAGCACAAAGTCCTTTAGAACATCCCACATGACAGCACCAGATTTTTCTGATGGATTCAGAAAAGTCCCATAGATTGTATACACTTTCAATGCATACGTTAGGTTAGTATACTTTTTAGACAGTTGAGATCAAAATGCAACCCTTTGAATGAGCTAGACTGTTTTGAAAATAGACTAATTTTGGTTTAATGGTGAGCTCCTAAGGAAGTTAAAGTAAAGGTAGAATAACAATGTTAGTGATGAAATATTATCCAAATGTATATTTAGGGACTATGCCTCAATGGGATCCTCCAAAGTTTGAAAATGCTTGTCCCTAATCTGTAGAGTCTTAGTAGTATTGCATTTGCAGCCGTAACACAGTTGCAGAATTCCAAAGGACTATTTTATTCCATTTATTATAGTAAAAAAAGAAATCCTTGCTGAATACAAAACATTGCTGTTTTGATTATGTGAACTGATTGTGTGTAATTTTACTGCTTCTTTTTATGTCATCATGTCCATTGAATTCCTTTTAAAGGAAAATCATTTTCTAGACTAAAATGTTATCATAAGAGCAGCTCTACTTTTGCTGACATGATTTTGATTAGGAAATTTAGATCTTCACTCTATATGAATACATTAGAAGAGGATTACTCTGATCGAGACTCCACAAGAGAGCTAAAATATACCACAAATAAATAATCAAGCATCTTGTATGAATTTAAAAATAAATCATGTATCATAAAGTAAAAATGGCCAGTTTGGGCTCAGAAAGAACACAGATAGCATTGCTAATTTGTTGGAGAGTAAATCCAGCTACATGGGTTTTTAATTAGATGGCAGAAACAGTAAGGTGACAGGACTGAGAACAGGTAAATCATCCAGGAATAGCAAAGCACGGAGCGCAGAGCCAGCTGGTGCGGTGCTGCCTCAGTGTCAGAGATCCGAGCTGCATCCTGAAATGGGGACTGTGCAGACAGTCTGTCGCACAGCTGTTCTTACTCGGAAACAAACAGCCAGGTCTGGTGGTGGTATCACTCTGCAGGTACTATCATGAGAGTAAAGTTTCTAGGAGGGACTGTGTCTTAGAACATCAAAAAAAAAAAAATCAAACCTTATGGGAAAGACCAGAAAGATGCATTTTAAAATGTCTCCTTTCCCATCTTTATTGATTGCATGATAGATCAATTAAATAATTTAGTCAGAACTCCATTTAGATGATCATATTTGGGGTTCCTAAGAACTTGCACCTGGGAGAATAACCAAAAAGATGTTGGAGGTATTTTTTTTAATGTTGAACATGATCACAAATAAATGCTGTATGTCTTCTGTTTACCTGATCCCATATCAATATGGGTAAATGCTTTAAAGAACACAAAAAAAACATTAGGAAGGAAGGTCTTTACAATGTTAACTTCCTTTCCTGAAAGGAAGACATTTTATTTGTTCAGACCCCACCCCAATCTAAACTCACTAAACTCATTGTCATGAGAAATAAATCTGGAGAAGTTCAAAAGATAAAAAGTCAGTACTTGTGATACAATTAATAAAAAAAAGTTTTGATCAAAAGGGAAGAGAATGGGGGCCTCCCCGGTGGCGCAGCGGTTAAGCGCTGCGCTGTGGAGCTGTCGGCAGCGGTGACGCGAGTTCGACGCCCAGCCAGGGAGAGTCCCACACGGTAAGGCAGACCTCTCCTGCCTCGCCCGCTGCTCCCCTCAGCAGTGTATCTCTGATCTGCCTGTTCTGCTCCCCGCTCTGGCTCTGGTGAACCCTCTCGCCGCCCCATGCCTCTGGCCTGTACCCGCTTGTATGTATAAATAAAAAATAAATCTTTAAAAAAAAAATTTAAAAAAAAAGGGAAGAGAATGACTTTGTATATTGAAACACAAAGCAAGTTATAAAAAGGACATTATTCCAGTGATATGGAGTGACTTGTGTTTGCCCCAAAATTTATGTATTGAAACCCTAATTCCCGGTGTTTGGAGCCAGGGCCATTTGGAGTTACTTAAGGTTAAATAAGGTCATAATGATGGGTCCTACCCTTATCCAATAGGATTGATGATCATAAAAGAAGGAAAGAGAGTGGTCTCTGGCACACAAAGAAGAGGCCAGGAGAGCACACAGAGAGAAGGCTGCCATTTACAAGCCAGGAGGCTATCTTCACCAAAAAGTAAGTCCTACCAGAAGTTGGCCATGAACTTTTCAAAATCCAGAACGGTAAGAAAATTAATTTGTGTACTGTATGCCACCTGGTCTTTGACATTTTGTTATGGCAATCCAAGTTGACTAATATACCCAGAATGAGATGAGGGTTCTTTGAGAAACTACTAGTGAGCCCCAAGAAATCAACATGAGCAACAGTGCATGAGTGAGATGCTAGTTAAAGTCAACACTAATACCGGTAGTTTAGTTTGTACCCATTTGCCTTCTTAACCCTTTTTTTAATCTCTACCTATATTGATTTCCCCCTATTTGGGTATATCCCAGATACTGTTACCATTCATTAAGAAAATATATAATAAACACTGAATAGATACTGGGAAAAACAAGACAAGATCAACCATTTGATTGCTTTTAGAGAAGTATAAAATTTAAGTGGGCAGAGATTACGTAGGTAACTAAATTATAGTATGTCTTATAATGGGAGCACAATTACAGTCAGCTCTGAGTACAAAAGAAGGAGATCAAAAATAGCAGTGGGCGCCTACCTGGTGGCCTAGGGGTTAAATCTCAGGGCTATCACTTCTATAGTTTGATCCCCAGCCAGGGAACCAACCCACATATGGCACAGCAGACCTCTCCTGTCTCGCCTGCTGCTCCCCTCAGCAATGTATTTCTGTCGATCTGCCTGTTCTGCTCCCCACTATGTCTCTGGTGAATCTGCTCACCTACCCACCCCCACACCCCTGGCCTACACCCCAGATCCTGTATGCAAAATAAATAAGTAAAATCTTTAAAAAGAATCAATGGAAGTAATATTTGCTCTTAACCTTAAGTGATACAGTTTTTCACAAAAGTAGAGGAGAAACAAATGATTAATTTGATTAACACAGCATTAAAAATGTGCATATTAATACATATGCCTTTGTGAAGAGGGGATATATGTTCTTCACTTCACAGAATTCCCTTTCCTGCTCTGCCAGATGCCTGAAAATACTTCCGTTTGCAACTTTCAGGATAGAATAAGCAAGAATGTGGCACTGGGACGATAGAGTGGGTCTACCTAGACCTTTCTGTCAACTGTAAATATGATAATATAGTATAACATAATATAAATAGTAATTATATATAGCATAACATAATATTTCATATAGCATAACATCATTACAAGTAGGAGATTATTGTGATACGATGGTAATAACTGCTGACATTGAGTGCTTTGCATGTACTGCTTTGAAGTACTTTACATGTGAACTAAATTACCTTTCATGACAATTAAAAATTATGTGACAATGTGAAAAATTATTGTCATTATTTTAGGATAGGAAACTCAGACAGAGAAAAGTGTGTATCTCACCTGAAGTCACGGAACAGGTAAGTAGTATAGTTAAGATCTGAAACCCAGCAGTCCAGAGCATGCGCTCCCAACATTGTTACCTACTATGAAAAGGAGAGGAATATCTTTGAATGTCACTCCAAGGAATTAATATTTTATCCTGCAGCAGTATTTCTGTAGTAGTAAAACCTCCTTAAAGATTTTAAGAAGAGAAATGATTGATAGGGTAACTTGAAAAATAGACGAAATGGAATGGGGACTTGAGTCAAGGGGAATAACAAATAAACAAGAGTAAGAAACTCTTGTTTATCACTAGATAAACTAGAGAGAAAATGAGTGTGAACAGGGAAATGGAATGAGGCTGCAGGAATCTTTCCAGAGATGAAAGTCCAAGGCTGTCCAGGTTTCCTTCCCAAGCATCTTCCTATTCCTGCCACCATTCTAGGACCTGGCTAAGCTTGTGTCTTGTCTGAAGCCTACTGACAAGTCATTTCTCCCATCTCCTTCTCAGTGCGGAACCTTTGTGGGCCCTCTCCAAGTGACATTATCCAAGTGAGAGGCGAGTGAAAGGGAGAATAACTGTGAACTCAGACATAAAAACAGAGTTGGAAACCTGAAAAATAAGTGGAATTTAACAGAATTCCTAAGTTATCCCATATAAACTAACCATCATCTACATAAATTTATATGTAGAGTATTAATCTGTACAGTATAATTTTAAAAATCTTGTCTTTATATGGAAAGAAGGCCTGGAATCATATATTAATACTGTTCATTTAGCTTTTTTGCATTGTTTATTTTTTAGATATTTCATATATAACATATATACATATGATATTTTCCACGTAAGTTTACAGAAGATAATAGCAAACTAAACATCTGTGTTCACTACCCAGGTCCCAAATTTTTAAAATAGAACATTATTCATTCACTATTTTTATTATTTATCCTTTTGTCTTATTCCAAACTTAGCAAACTAAAGCTGACTTCACTCTATGACTGAGAAAGCCTTTGTGTTTGAGAATATCCATGATAAAACTGTGAATTGTTTACTTCCATAAAGGACCTAGCTAACTTACTAGAAAAGAACGCATTGGAAGGAACAGGGAGATAAGGTGTTCCAGAGAGAACCAAGGGCCTAGGCCAGAATTTGATATGTGTGCCAGATGGTCCATCACTGTCCCGTGTCTCCGTTTAAGGACAAAACAAAACTGAAATAACTGCCTGACTGAAATATCTCTGGGACACCAAGAATGCAGGGCAACATTGGCAAAGTCCTCTGCATTGGCGCTTGTACATCCACAAAAATGCTTAGAGCTAGCCAACATGGTAGTGTGGGAGGAGGCTTTGTGGAGACTTTGGCAAAAGTCAGGTTCACAGTTATCTGAGGCTAAACAGTGGCTTTCCAGTAACTCCACATAAATTCCACTGCCCTGTAAGAAACCTCTACTGGTGCAACAGCAGGTCAAGAAAAGGAAAATAAGATAGATTGCACACAGCTTATGGGGACCACAGAGCTTCCTAAGTGCACTTACTCAGCTCCAGGCACTGATTGTAATGTCTCTCCACATGAGGAGGGTGCCTGCCCTGGGAATTCAGGGGGAATCCCTGCCCTAATTTTTAAAATTAAAACATTATTCAATTTTTAATATATTTTCCTTAGATATCTGATAAGGAAGACAGTAAGTCAAGATTCGTGGTAAACTGGTTGTAATCTATCTAGGGCAACTAAGAATTTGGAAATTGCTTAATTATTTTTTCCTTGGAAAGAGCTTAGCTTTGGATATGTCAACCTAACTGGAAAATTCTTCTCCACATTTATTATAAACACAAATAGAAACCCTGGTAAAACTGAATCATTACACAAAAAGTAAAGGAAATTTAAGTGAGATTTTTGCAATTGCCTAAGTTTTCAGCATCACACAGAGATATTAAAGATAATTCTCTACTGCTCACTCTCATCCTTGGAATGAATAGTTTTGGTCCAGGAACAAGGGGTCATTTTTTATCCACTCTAATCTTTGCTATAACTGCCCGAGGGCCTGTTTGTACTCATGCCTGGGGAGTGAAAAGTGTGAAGTGATGAGAAGGGCTTTCAAATTCCATTAGCAACTTTTTGCTGTCTGCAGCTATCTTGAAACTCTGTTTCAGATACCAAACTGTTCAACCTAGAACCTCATTTACACATGAGAAGAGATAACCAAGAAATGGCAGGCACTTGAGGAAAACCACCAGCAAGAGAGGAACTAAAGTCAACATGGTCAATATTGGAAAGAACTAACCCCACACAGAGAAGACAATGCTAAAAGGGGAAACAAGCAGTGACTCTAAAACAATTAAAATAATGTTTCCAAGAAAGAGATTAAAGGAATAACAAATCTGCATTTTAAAAAAGATATGGCTTATTGTCATAATATTATAAATGTAATTCTGATAGTGACAGAAAAAAAATAAAAACTACCTTTTAACAAAAACAAACAAACAAAGAAAAAACAGACAAGCCTCCGAGTCTGCCACTGTCTATACTGTTATATTAATTATTAGAGAACCAACAAAAATGGAAACCTTCCAAATTTATTCAATGGAATGTTGTGACTCCAATATCAAAAAGACAACCTCTAGACCTATGCTATTTATAAATGTTTATAAGCAAAAGAATAGCAAACTACTGAAGGCAGCAAATAAAAAATTAGGACATTGTGTTGTAGATTTTATACAAAAAGTTCAAAGATGCTTCAACCTCTGGAAAACTATTAGTGTGATATTTACAAGTTGAAGAATAATAACTATATTATCAACAAATAGAAAGAGAAATTTATTTCACAAAATCCAGCACTCATTTCTGACTTCAAAAGATTGGTAAATCACAAATAGAAGCCATATTCTTTGGTTTGCTAAATGGGTTGTTAATATAGTAGCTATGGAAAACATATACATAACGGAAAAAATAGAGATGATTCAAGTTCAGTCAGGATCTAGTCAAGAATGTGCATGTCTGGGCCTCCCCGGTGGTGCAGCGGTTAAGCGCTGCGCTGTGGAGCTGTCGCAGCAGTGACGCGAGTTCGATGTCCGGCCAGGGAGAATCCCACATGGTGCGGCAGACCTCTCCTGCCTCGCCCGCTGCTCCCCTCAGCAGTGAACTTCTGATCTGCCTGTTCTGCTCCCCACTCTGTCTCTGGTGAGCCCTCTCGCCGCCCCACACCTCTGGCCTGTACCCCAGCTTGTATGTATAAATAAAATAAAATCTTAAAAAAAAAAAAAAAGAATGTGCATGTCATTGCTACAATTTAGTGACAGGAGTGATGGGCTAAACTGTGTGTTGACTGCAGATAACTATAAAAGAGGACTCCCACCCCATGGTGCTGGAATAAAGAGGCTGGAATTGCCTTCTCCCTTGAAAACAACTATAAAAAAAAAAAAAACACTGATATGAGCTCCAAGAAAAATCCAGACACTGTGAACTGGCTATATAGCCTCAGGACATCTCCAAGGATTTCAAGAACTAGAGTTGGTGGCTTCTGAGGAGAAATACTAGGAGGAGGCAAGACAGAGCAAGTCTGGGATGGGGTCAACATCTCAAGCTAGGCCAAAGGAAACCCAGGATTTTGTGAAATTCCTTGGAGGAATAGTCCTGACAATAGAATAGGCCTGGGCACACCCCAGGGCAGTGTTGGAACTTGATAGACTCTCACCTGGAAAATTGGGACTCCTGCAACTGGGGCAACAAGGCCACTGAAAGCTCCATTCCCTCCCTACTACCGTCTCCCCAAGAGATCAAAGAAAACCTAACCAAACCAGGCCAGACTCCATGAAAATCTATAGAGTAGAAAGAAGGGTTTTAGAGTGAATTCAGAAATTCTCTGAGAAGGCAAAGGGCATATATATTTCCCAGCCCTGCAGAAGCAGTAGCTGAGGGAAAGGACAGAGCAGGCATGGCTATTATGGCTGGCCATAAAGTAAAGCAGGCAAATGTATGCCCACTACACACACACACACACACACACACAGTGCCACCCCTGAACCAAGTACAAACTATTTATGGTGTGTGAGCCTGGAGGACAAGATATGTCCTTCATACTGGGAGGTCCAAGCTTCGCAGACCATGATTCCTGTGAGGAAAGAATAACAGTGAGGTGCAGAGCAAAGTGAAGACAATTTAAGCATAGAATACAGCTTTCTGTGAACAAAACAAGAGGTAAAGGTGACTAATGTCACTCCTCAAGGCAAGATGGATTATTAAAACCATAGACACCCATTCTACCTCTACATCACACCAAGATAAACCAAGAAGAGGTCAAACAAAAATACCCAAAAAATACCCAGCACCCCAACCACACACACATACACACACACACACACACACACACACACACACACACACACAAATAGTGATATAAGGGAATACATATGTGTAGGAAGCCAAAAAGATTCCAACACAAGATGGGGAAAAAAATGAGAATAGAAGGCCTGGACAAGTATAAAGGAGACAGAAATTGAGAAACTGTCTGAAAACAACAATGTTAACACATTGTATGAAGGAAACGTATTTATATGTTTTACATTGACTGGTAGTAGAGTGCGGGACACGTATTAATACTTTTTTATAGACTAGCGGTAGAATGCGGGTAACATATAAATATGTTTATTTTTATACTTCTTTTTTATACTTAAAAAATTAGCAAAAATGGCCCACGCCACTTGTTAGCACACGATAAAAACTACCCGCAAACAATGTGTTAAAAATGTTCAAAGAGACACTGGAAGGCCAGTCAAAGGCAGACAGGCAGACACAAGATCTCAGAAAGGAGATCCAGGGATAGATAAAGTTCTTATCTAAAGAGATTGAAAACATAAAAAGATCACCAAAAGAGATTCTGAATCAAATGCTGACAAACTTAGTGCCTTAAGTAGAATCAAAAAGTCAAAAGAAATAATGTCAGTTGTAAAAAACTCAAATAAAAAAACCTACACATTTAGAAGAGAGAGCTTTAAGAGAAAGGAAAAATTAAGTAACTCTATTAGAAATATCAAAGTCAGTTAGAAGAAGAAGCCTAAGAATGAACAGACCCAGAAGAGGGAGAAAAAGCAATAGGATTAGAAACCTATTAAAAAATAAATGAGAACTTCCAACTTACAAAATGAATTAAATATGGAGGTCCAGCTAGCAGAGAGAACACCTAAATTCTTAGATGCATAAAGATTACATGCAGACATATCATTGTCAAACCATCAAAAATCAAAGACAAAGAAAAAATCTTGCAGGAAGTAAGGGGAAAGATGGATAACTTTACAAGGGCTCCAAAATTAGGATTTCCCCAGATTCCTGCCCAGACACCCTCCAGGCAAGAAGAGTAGAAGGAAATATTTGCAATCCCAAAAGACAAAAACTGTCAGTCAAGAATTCTCTATCCTACAAAATTATCAATTAAGTGTAATGGGGTAATAAAGGGTTCTGCAGACAAAGAGAAGCTAATGGAGTTTGTCACCATCAGACCTATTCTTCAAGTAATACTAAAAAAGGAATTATTACACAGGAAAAGCAAAACTGAAATACAAACTCATTAGCAAAATGACAAGAGCAATATAACACCGGTACCATGAGCAAGAATCCCATGAGCCAACACCAAATACTAAGGGGGAGAAAGAAATGGGTAGAACCAGTATATTTAAATGTGAAAGAGCGAATGATGACGCGGACACAACCTTCCAGAATGTTTGGAACACAGCAAAAGCAGTTATAAGAAGAAAATACATAGCAATACAGGCTCAAATCAAAAAACAAGAAGGATCTCAAAAAAACAACCTAATATCCCACCTCAAAGAACTGGAAAAAGAACAACAAAAGAACCCAAAAGCCAGCAAATATGAAAGGAAATAATAAAAATCAAAGCAGAAATAAATGAAATACAAGTTAAAAAAAACAATCTAAAAGATCAATGAAAACAAAAGCTGGTGCTTTGAAAAAATAAACAAGATAGATAAACCTCTAGCCAGGCTCACAAATTAAAAATGGGAAAAAGCACAAATAAATAGAATCATAAATGAAAGAGGAGAAATTACAACAGACACAGCAGAAATCAAAAGGATAATCAAACACTACTATGAACAGTTACATGCAAACAAGTTCAACAACCTAAAAGAGATGGACAAATTCCTAGAACTATACAAACATCCTAAACTAGATCAAGAAGAAATAGAACACCTAAACAGACCAATTACAAGCAGTGAAAATGAAAGAGTAATCAAAACCCTCTCCAAAAACAAAGCCCAGGACCAGATGGTCTCACAAATGAATTCTACCAAACATTCAGAAATGAACTAGTGCCCGTCTTACACAAATTCTTTCAAAAAACTGAGAAGGAAGGAATACCACCAAATACGTTTTATGAACCCAACATTACACTAATACCAAAACCAAACAAGGACAATATCAAAAAAGGAAACTACAGGCCACTATCTCTAATGAACACTGATGCAAAAATCCTCAATAAAATCTTAGCTAATAGAATCCAACAATGCATCAAAAAGATAATTTACCATGACCAAGTGCGATTTATTCCAGGAGCACAAGGATGGTTCAACATCAGAAAATCAATTAATGTAATCCAACACATCAACAAACAGAAAAATAAAAACCACATGATGATATCAATACATGCTGAGAAACCATTCGACAAAGTCCAACACCCATTTATAATGAAAGTCCTCAAAATTCTAGGGATAGAAGGAACATACCTCAATATGATAAAGGTCATATATGACAAACCCACAGCCAATATCATCATCAATGGTGAAAAGCTGAAAGCCTTTCCCCTGAAATCTGGAACAAGGATGTCCACTGTCATCACTGTTCTTCAATATAATACTGAAAGTCCTAGCCAGAACAATAAGGCAAGAGAAAGGCATACAAGGAGTCCAGATAGGGAAAGAAGAAGTAAAGCTTTCACTATTTGCAGATGACATGATAATACATATAAAAAACCCTAAAAACTCCACAGAAAAACTAATCAAAATAATCAAACAATTTAGTAAAGTAGAGGGATACAAAATCAACACGCAAAAGTTAGTAGCCTTCCTATATGCAAATAATCAAACTGAAGAAGAGGAAATCAAGAAAAGCACTCCTTTTACAATTGAAACAAACAAACAAAAATCAAATACGTGGGGATAAACCTAACAAAAGAAGTGAAGGATCTATAGAAACAAAACTATAAAACATTATTAAAAGAAATAGAAGAAGACACAAAGAAATGGAAAGACATCCCCTGCTCATGGATTGGAAGAATTAACATTATCAAAATGTCCATACTACCGAAAGCAATTTACAGATTCAATACTATTTCAATAAAAATCTCAATACATACTTCAAAGAGATAGAACAAATACTGGTGAAGTTCATTTGGAATCACAAAAATCCTCGAATAGCCAAAGCCCTCCTGATCAAAAAGGAGAATGGAGTTTCACCTTTCTAGACTTCAAACTGTACTACAAAGCCCTAATAATTAAGATGGCATGGTACTAGAATAAAAATAGATGCATAGATCAATGGAATCGAATAGCGAACCCAGAAATCAACCCACATATATATGGACAATTAATCTTTGATAAAGGTGCAAAGAATATTCAGTGGATCAAGGACAGTTTGTTCAACAAATGGTGCTAGGAAAACTGGACAACCACATGCAAAAAAAATGAAACTACTCCCTCACACCATGTACGAAAATCAATTCAAAATGGTTGAGAAACTTGGACATAAGACCTGAAACCATCAAATATAAAGAAGAAAACAGGCAAAACAATACATGGGAGTGAAGGGACGCTGGTATCAACTCTCCCGAAAGAGAAGCTGCTTATAAAGAGACATTAGCCAAACCCAGAGAAGATCCAGAAACGTTGGATAAATCTAACACCCTCACGGGTGAGTGGGACCTGGAAAGAAGCTAAAAAGACTGACTAAGGAGAAGAAAGAACTACCAGATGCCCTCTCCCCTCCCCTCAACGCAAAACCGGACCAGGAGACCAAGATGAGAGGCACCTGAGGAGACCCAGAAAAAGAAAGGTGGGCAGAGACGTTTCCCCGGGCACAGCAGAGTGATAAACTCGAGACTGACACCAGCAGTCCCTCCAGGTAGCAACAGAGCCCTGGAGAGGGCAGAGTGCACTGGGGAAGTTGGTGGGACACGGAACAAAGCCCTGGGCAGCTGCGGTGTGGCCCCTCCCCCCACCTCCATTACGGAGCCAGCACTCTAGCTCCTCTTTGAAACAGAACAAACAGGGAGAAGGAAAAATAAAAACAACCAAGCAAGCCCTCAGGGAAAGGACACGGAACAAAAGAAAATCAAGTACCAAAAACCACCGACAACGACACGGAAACTTCTCTCTCTCTTTATCTCCAGATAAAGAATTTAGAATCATGATCAAGGAAATCATGATAAAGGAAAAGAAAGAAATGGAAAAAACAATTAACGATCTGAAGAACGAAATCGAGACACTAAAGAAGGTAAATAAGAGCTTAAAGGAAGAACTACAGATCTCCGTGAACAGCGATAAAAGCAGAATCGATGAAATGGAACACCGCATTAGTGATCTCGAAGATGCAAATATTAAAAGATCCAAAAGGGAAAAGGAAATTGAAGCACAAAGGGAAAAGAATGAAAAAACAATTCAAGATCTATCTGACACCATGAAAAAAGGAAACATAAGAGTAATAGGAATCCCAGAAGGATAGGAGAGAGACCAAGGAGCAGAGAAACTATTTAAGGAGGTGATAGAAGAAAATTTCCCGACTATGAAAATCGGCATACAAGAAGCAAGAAGATCTCCAAATCACCATGATCCCAGACGACCCACACCTATACATATCATAGTTAAACTCACACAAATACAGAACAAGGAAAAAATATTGAAGATGGCAAGGGGGAGGAAACAAATAACTTATAAAGGCAAACCAATCAGGATGACATCAGACTTCTCCAAAGAAACGCTACGGGCAAGGAGAGGATGGAGAGACATATTCAACAAACTCCAAGACAAAAAATTCCAACCTAGAATACTTTATCCCGCAAAGCTCACTTTCCTCTATGAAGAAAGGATAAGGATCTTCCCAGACAAACAGAGACTCCAGAAATTTGTCACGACTAAACCCCCACTACAAACAATACTACAAGAAGTCCTAAAACCAAAACTGACAAAGGAATGAAAAAGACTAGAATAAGACATGGAATAAAACCACAAAAAGACAAACAAGATGGCCAATATAGATGCCAATGTATCAATATTAACTCTAAATTTAAACGGACTCAACTCATCAATAAAAAGGCACAGAGTAGCGAAATGGATCAAAAAACAGAACCCAACCTTCTGCTGTCTACAGGAAACACATTTAGCCACAAAAGATAAACACAGACTGAAAGTAAAAGGCTGGAAAACAATCCTACAAGCAAATGGACCTAAAAAGAAGGCAGGACAGCTATACTTACATCAGGTAAAATAGACTTCAAACTAAAAAAGGTAAAAAGAGGCATAGATGGTCACTACATCATGATAAAGGGGAAAATTCAGCAAGATGATATAACCCTCATCAACAGATACTCCCCTAGTGAAGGAGCACCAAAATATATAAGACAATTATTATCAACTCTTTAACATAATAAAAGCCATATACGACAAACCCACAGCCAATATCATCCTCAATGATGAGAAGCTGAAAGCCTTTCCCCTAAAATCAGGAACAAGACAAGGATGTCCACTCTCACCTTGCTTTTCAATATAACACTTGAAGTCCTAGCGAGAGCAATAAGACAAGAGAAAGACATATAAAGAATCCAAATAGGTAAGGAAGAAATTAAACTGTCACTATTTGCAGACGATATGATTATATACATAGAGAATCCCAAAAACTCCATAAAAAAACTACTCAAAACTATAGACCAATTCAGTAACATAGCAGGATACAAAATCAATGCACAAAAATCAGTAGCCTTTCTATACTCAAACACTCAGTCTACAGAAGAAGAAATTAAAAGAATTATCCCCTTCAAAATCGAAACCAAAAAAATCAAGTGCCTGGGAATAAACCTAACAAAAGAGGTAAAGGACTTATACAAAGAAAACTACAAGATGCTGTTAAAAGAAATAAAGGAAGACACAAAAAGATGGAAAGACATCCCCTGCTCGTGGATTGGAAGGATTAACATCATCAAAATGGCCATCCTACCAAAAGCAATCTACAGATTCAGTGTGATCCCAATAAATATCTCAATGACATTCTTAAAACAAATAGAACGAATACTGAAGGAATTCATATGGAACCACAAAATATCTCGAATAGCTAAAGCTCTCCTGACTAAAAAGAAGATGAATGCAGGGATTACACTCCCTGATTTAAAACTATACTACAAAGCCATAATAATTAAAACAGCATGGTACTGGAGGAAAAAACAGACACACAGACCAATGGAATTGAACAGAAAACCCAGAAATAAATCCACATATTTATGGACAACTAATCTTTGACAAAGGAACAAAGAATGTGCAGTGGAACAAGACTAGTTTGTTCAATAAATGGTGTTGGGAGAACTGGACTGCTACATGCAAAAAACATGAAGCTAGACCACTACCTCACACCTTGCACAAAAACCAACTCAAAATGGATAAAAGACCTGGATATAAGACCTCAAACCATAAAGTTTATAGAAGAAAATATAGGCAAAACTCTACATGACATACATCTCAACAAAATCTTTAAAAGCACTCCCCCCCATAGCGAAGGAAGTGAAAGAAAAGATAAACAGCTGGGACTACATCAAACTAAAAAGCTTCTGTACAGCAAAAGACACAATAATCAAAACAAACAGACACCCTGCTAATTGGGAGAAGATCTTTGCACACAATACAACCGATAAAGGACTGATAATAAAAATCTACAAAGAGCTTACACAACTCAACAAAAACAAAGTCAACAACCCAGTCAAAAAATGGGCAGAAGAGCTAAAAAGACACTTCTCCAAAGAAGAAAAGAAAATTGCCAACAGGTATATGAAAAAATGTTCAACATCACTTATGTACAGGGAAATGCAAATGAAAACCACAATGAGATACCACCTCACACCAGTGAGAATGGCGCACATTAAAAAAAGAGGTAACAACAAATGTTGGCGAGGATGTGGAGAAAAAGGAACTCTCCTACACTGCTGATGTGAATGCAAATTGATCCAACCACTATGGAAAGCTGTATGGCGTTTCCTCAAACTGCTAGAAATGTAACTCCCATATGACCCGGCAACACCACTACTGGGAACCTACCCAAAGGACACAAAAACACTAATCCGAAAGGATACATGCACCCGCATGTTTATTGCAGCACTGTTCACAATAGCTAAGATATAGAAACAACCCAGATGCCAAAAAATAGATGACTGGATCAAAAAGATGTCGTACATATACACAATGGAATACTATCCAGCATTCAAAAAAGACAAACACATGCAATTTGCAGCAACATGGATGGATCTAGAAGGGATCATGATCAGTGAAATAAGCCAGAAAGAAAGAGAAAATTATCGAATGGTTTCACTTATAACAGGAATATAGGGGAGCCAAATAAAAAGAGACATTCAGCAGGGAAGGAGGGGAGGGGAAGGGCTCAAGAGGGGGGAAGAAGGGAGCATGGGGGACTATGGTGATGGTTCCACGGGTGAACAGGTGGTGGGTAACTTATGGGGACCACACAATAATGTAAAAGATATGAATAACAAAAATAAATAAAATATTATTTTAAAAAAACTTTTATAAAACAAAAAAAACAATACATGACATCCACCTTAGTAACATTTTTAAAGACACATCCCCCAAAGCAAAGGTAGTGAAGGAAAAGATAAACATCTGGGATTACATCAAACTAAAAAGCTTCTGTACAACAAAAGAGACATTAATCAAAACAAAGAAACAGCTTACAGAATGGGAAAAAAAATTTTGCCCTCCATACAACAGACAAGGGATTGATCACAAAAATCTACAAAGAACTCCATAACTCAACAAGAACAAAGCAAAAAATCCAGTCAAAAAATGGGCAGAAGAACTTAATAGACTCTTCTCCAAAGAAGAAATGCAAATGGTCAGCAGTGTAAGAGAGTTCCTTTTTCTCCACATCCTCACCAACACTTTTTGTTCCCTGTTTTTTTTTTTTTTAATATGTGTCATTCTTGCTGATGTAAGGTGGTATCTCATTGTGGTTTTTATTTGCATTTCCCTGATTATGAGGGATGTTGAACTCTCCTGCACTGCTGGTAGCAATGCAACCTTGTCCAACCACTATGGAAAGCTGTATGGCAGTTCCTCAAATTGCTAAAAATGGAGCATCCATATGACTCAGTAATACAACTTCTGGGAATCTACCCAAAGGACACAAAAATATTAATCCAAAAAGATACATGCACCCGTATGTTTAGCGCAGCATTGTTTACAATAGCTAAAATATGGAAACAACCCAGATGCCCAAAAATAGATGACTGGATCAAGAAGATGTGGTATATATACACAATGGAATACTATTCAGCATTCAAAAAAGATAAACACATGCAATTTGCAGCAACATGGATGGAGCTAGAGGGAATAATGCTCAGCGAAATAAGCCAGAAAGAAAGAGAAAAATATCGAATGGTTTTACTTATAACTGTACTATAGGCAAACCAAACAAGAAAGAGACATCCATCAAGGGAGAGGGAGGATAATGGCTCAAAACAGGGGAGAAAAGAGCACAGGGGACTATGGTGATGGTTCACGGGTAAATTGGTGGTGGGTAACCTATGGGGAATACACAATAATGTAAAAAATATGAATAATTAAAAAAAAGAAAGAATATCAATAAATTTAATCCAGTATGTACACAGGTTAAAAAAAAATCATGATCATATCAGTGCAGAAAAAGATTTGACAAAATTCAACATATATTCATGATATATAAATTCACAAAAAATAGGAAAGGAAGTAAAAGTTTGCAAGTGGTAAAGATTTTTTACAATAATTCTATAGCTAACTTACACTTAGTTATAAAAAATTAAAAGACTTGTAAAAGAGTAATAAAAACCAAGGGATACTGGGCCTGCTTTTATCATCACCCTGTGCCAGCAATGCTAAACAATGTCACAATAAAATATTTCTCTCTAGGGGAAAAAAAAACAACAACAAAGTTCTAAAATTACTGCTTCAGTGAATTCTGTCACATACATTTCAAATTAGCACATTTTATTATTTATCCTTTAATAACTTGTAATGTATCTGGAAGTCAATATGGAGAATTTGTAGTTATACAGTCAGCTCCTGACACAAGTCTTAGTTACATGGATTTGTTTCCAAAGTTCAGAACAATTTGGAATTATTTTAGGTTGCTTCAGACAATGTTTGTGTGTGGAAACCCCAATGGCACTATATATCCTTGCATTTAAGCAAGTTTAAAACAAAGATGCTATCAAATCAATTGTAAAGATAAAGGAACTGCACTGAAATTACTTCAATTCTATCACTGTATGAATGCCACTGAATGCGAGGAGAAAGTCAAAAGATCCTGAGCTTGAATATCTTCATCACTTTCCTCAAGCACCAAATGCTAGTTCTGAAAAAATGGATCAAAAAATGGATCAAATAAGGACAATGTTTTCTGTCTAGCTATTTCCTCTGGTTTTTGCAGAATAAGGAAAACTTTGGATATTTCAACTGAAATAGAAACTAACAATGATTTTTTGATGAAGATATTTTAGTGAAACTTGTTTCAACACAGATATTTGGAAGCTGATAGAACTGATCTGCACGAAACATAAACAAGGACTATGTTACAGTTTCTGGAATGCATTAAGAAATAGGCTCTTTATGAATAGCTGAAAATTTTATTTTTATGGTTGAAACTTTCCCTATTTGTTTATCTGCAGTTCGTTTGAAATACAACTTAAAATTAAAACTAATAGAAATTTTCTGTCTACTATGAGCAAGCATGGATAAACAAACATAGACTATTAAGCGTGAATATGTGAAGATTAATTTTTCCAAAATTCAACTGACAAATTTGCAGAAATTAAAACTTGAAAGAAATTGTAATATTACTACTACAGACACAGATTATATATAGACACAAACCCCATTTTTTCAAAATATACACTAGTAAAATTAAAAGGTATTAATACATAACTTTTCCATTTAAGTACTGTAATACTTGTATTATTTTTAACATTAGTTTTTAGATGGCATATAAATAAACATAAAATTCAATTAAGAGAAGTTCTAATCTCTATATTTCTTTTCTGGCCAATATTGTTACTTGTTTCTATTATGATTTTTACCGAAAGGGATTTTTTCAAATATTGCATTGAGTGTAAAATAATGATCTACTCTACATGCCAACTACATGGGTACATTATCATGTCTACCTAAAAATACAAGACTGTCAACAGAAAAATACCTTCAATATTATGAGACAGTTGGCCAGTGTTGTATGAAATTAGCTTTTCACCCATCAACAAGACACAAAAAAAAACAAATAAAATAAGTACTAAACTATGAAACTACTAAAGGACATAAAATAAAATAAATAAATGTAAAGGATGGTTAGGGTTGATATTTTAAAGATTTAAATCTCTCCATCCCCAATTCACTAATAAAGGATCAGGTTAAAAAGTCCTACAATCAGAATTGAAAGTGACCTTAAAGTTCTAGTTGAATCCATGTGATGTACAACAAAACCAGCACATTCAGGGTAGTAATAATTCATGCTTACTCTGAGGTAGAAAATAACCAGGGTAGGGCCTCCCTGGTAGTGCAATGGGTTATCTCGGCACTATGAAGCTACTGTAGCCACTGGAGCATCAGTTCAATCCCAGGCCAGGGAGCTTCCCACATGACACAGCAGACTTCTCCTGCCTCACCCACTGCTCCCCTCAGCAGCGTATTTCAGTCAGTCTGCCTGTTCTGCTTCCGGCTGTCTCTGGTGAATCCTCTCACCACCCCCACACCTTTGGCCTATACCCCAGCTCTTGTATGCATACCTACAAGCCAGCTCTTGTATGCATAAATAAATCTTACAAAAAAAAAAGCAGGCTAGAACTTTGATTTCCTATTAGAGTGCTTCGAGGGGTTCCATATTACAGAAACCTGAAGATAAGACCTTCCAGGAGAATGAAGACACCTGCACGAATTTTTTGACACAGTTTCAGCAGTTCTCCCACCAAAGTGACCTTTGCTTTGAAACATCAGTGAAATCACACTGGGTAACAATCAAAGACACGCTCCACTAAACATTCATGAGTACTCAAGATTGTTTTCAAAGTCTCCTAACCAGCTGCATGAAAGTAACTCACCAATTAAGAACTTTCATTAAACAATATTATTCTGTGAAAATTTTATTGATCTTGACCTAAGAAATTTCAATTATTAATAACGATGTTCTCTGGCAACACACACACACACACACACACACACACACACACACAAACACACGATAACCTCAATAGATTTGTAGTCCAAAGAAAAGAAACCTTTTTTAAAGAAATATATAAACCTCTGACTAAATTAAAATCTTGAAAATCCCATTCTTGGCCGGGGGCAACCATTATTAACTTCTAACTATATTTACTAACACTTAATTGTAGGGTGTCAAAGGAAATTGCTAAATTCACTGAAGCTTATTTAAAACGAACATTCACGGCATATGAAAAATGTATAAAGAAAAATAATTAATTCACAGACATTTTGTAGATTAATACAAAAAAGTTTGTATCACACACATATTTTCTGCCATGGTGTCTTTCATTTACCCAAACCTCTGAGTTCCCTTCTCAGTGGCTAAGACTGAGTTTCCCTTTCACTTTCTCAGGATCCATCCTCTGAGGCAAAATAATTTCTCTATCCCATATTTCCTTTCTCTCATAATGTCCACTGTAACCCAGTGGCCAAATATGGCAAATTGATAAACTCTGTTTTCTCGATGAGGAGGCAGAAGCTTCAGCATATCAAATATTTTAAAATAAGGGAATAATTGAAACCAAAGTAGGTTTTAGGAATCATCAATTTCAAATTGAAAGTCCCTTTCCTCTATTCACTCTCTTTGGAGTCACTGCTAGAGGCTTCCATTTCTAAGTCAGTCTTGGTTAGAGCTAGCACAACTGATCCTGCTTTGTAGAGCCACTATCATCTTTATATCTCTTGGGAGTTCTTTGGGATATGATTTAAGAAAATCCTCTCTAGTTTTCTGTCTCCATTCCCAAATTCACCCTCAGAGAAACTTTCTGAATTTCTAACTTTTGTCCTTCATCTTCATAATGCTACAAAATTCAATGCTGCCTGCAAAATCTGTGGGTCCTTCTGTCCCTGTTTCTTAACTCATGTTCATTTAGTATTTGCCATGTTTCTCCCCATTTTTTCCTCATCTGATCCTAAGGAGGAGGGTTTCATTCATCCCATCCTCATCTGTTGGTGTAGAATATGCAACTAGCACTTTATAATAAAACATAAGGAGTCATGATAACCTTCGTATGCCCTATGGTTCACTTTCCCCAAGCCAAAAACAAGGCAGGCAGCTTGGCTAATACAATATTTAGGCTAGCAGTGAGGAGAGAGAGATCATTCTCCTTTCTGTACTCTGAATAAATAAATTAGTCTGACCAAATGAAGAAATGTGGTGTAACATGATTTATTTGGGTCAGAGCTGACACCAGAAGACAAAGTCTCCTTTTCTGTTTACAGAAACGCAAGCAGAGGTCAACAGCCACATCCTCACATTTATATGCCATGCGTAGAAACTGTGGACATTCTGAGGGAGAACTTGAACCTGGTCTTCAAGAGGAGTCCAAACATATACTAATATGTCTTATAGAGTAAAAAGGAGTGAAAACAGAAACCAGAATACAGACAGAGAAGCAAAGGATCTCCTAAGAGAAAAATATCTTTTCAGTGAGACTCGAAACTGACTTTGCCAGGTAAATTGAAGCACTTCATGCAGGGGAAGTAGTTCCAGGAACAGAGCATGGGTGCAGTGAAGCTGAACACTCAGTGTCACTAAGGACCTGGTCTAGATGCCACGGTCACCACCACGAACAGTAGAGACACGAAGAGGGAGATGTTTCATTGCTGGGTGGAAAGGAACTCTAGTACTAACAACCCGATGTAGAGACAATGAGAAAGTACCCCTGTGGCCTCTGAGACGTTGTTAGAAGGCAAGCACAGGTCTGCCATTTCTACAGCAAAGTGAGAGAGACCTAAAAGCAGACTAGGGAAAAAAGATGCCACTGGAGTAAGAGAAGTAGTGAGCGGCAGAAACTAGGCCTGCAATTCAGAGTCCCCTTGCCTCCTTGGAAGCTGCCTCCAGAGTCCCCACATCAAGGAGGGTGAGGAGCTGTTGTTCTATTTGTCAGGTGAATTCTGTTGCCCCATTGTGTTATGTGGGGGAACAAATAACTCAAGGGCTCTCAGCTAGCACCCATTAACTATGGATTTAATTTAATGGTCAAGAGTGATATCTAAATATAAATTTGAGGGCCACATAAACTCAGAAGAAAAGCATTCAAAGTTCCCCCATAAGATAATCTTTTGTAAAGAAATAAATTGGTTTTCAACAAACATGAAAATTTAAGTAATCAAATGAGGCCCATTATTAGGAAGAGTGAATTAAAGGCAGGGAACAAATAGGGGTTCAGGTGGGAATCAGGTAAATCAACCAAGTAGAGATCCCTTTCCACTGAAAATGTGCATCACAAGTACAGTTACTCTAGAACTAAATGGATTCACTTTTCAGTATACATTAAAATATCCAAACTGATAGATGACTGAATCCTGTTAATTGAATCCTGTCAAATGAGGAAATTGGCAGCTTAAAAAGCTGAAGAGAAAGATAATGCTCTAGTTGAGAACAGGAAGCAATATGGTTCTTCCAGAAAGGAAAACAAGGCCTTTGAGAGTATTTCCAGGACAAACATAAGCCCCCATAAACAGCAGTGCCTGGATTTCTAGAGCAAATTGTATATAAGTTTTGAAAGATCATTTTATGTAGCAATTGACTTTCTACTAAAGGTGGCTAATGGTTAGGATGAGAGTAAGAATCCCATTATACATAGGAAGTATGTATAAATCAATAAACAATTTTAATACACATATTTAAGATTCCTTTATTTTGATATGAGGCCCTTTCCCCACAAAGGCCAGTACCATTTTTTAAATTCATTAATTTATTTTTAACTGAGGTAAAATTGGAGTACCTCCATCAGGTATTACCATATAGTGTGTCTACCACCAACTCACCCATATACTCCACCTCCGCAGACTCCCATTCCCCCCTTCCTCCCTGTTCTTTCCCCTACCCCAACTCTTTCCGTTCAGTGTCTCAGTTCGGCCATTAGCCCTCAAAGGGTTAGATTTTCAGCTTGTCTTTATCTATTAATTTAGTCACTTTATATGTAAATTTTATCTTTGTCTTTTAGTTATCTCTTACATAAATCCATTTAAGTTGAAATACATTAATAAATTATAGGTAACTATTCGTGAAGGGATTAGTTCCCTTTGAATAAACTATTTGTCCTCTTATATAGGAAAACAAAAGATACACAGGTATAGATGTAGCAATCCCTATCTCAAGAAATTAAACCAATTTTTTTTTTTTTGGTTCATTAGTGTTCCTTTTTTGTCAGCTTTCAGTATCTTTACACCTTCTGTAATGCTCAATTCTATTCATGTACACTCTATTGTTCTCCTTGTTTCAACTACTGGCAAAATCACAAAACAGAAGACAAAGGAAGTCATAATATTCTATCAGTTCAAATCGAAGGACCACGCATTTAGGAAGGATTCAAGCCTGCTTTTGCAAGATGATCTTGGAACACAAAAACATGATGAATATATCAAAAATATTTCTCACATACTGCCTGCCATAAAAAGATTGTTTGAATTAAACATCATTATTGCTCTGTTGTCAACATGTTAGAGTATAGAGATTAGCCATACATATGCCTGAGTTCTATTCTGATCCTTAAATTACTTTTGTTTGCTATTACTGTTTTTTCTTTAATATTTAGTATTTTTCAGAGTACACTAAGCCAGACTTTGGAACCTATTTTTGTCAGAGTTTATTTTTTCTAAAATTGAAAGAAACAAATTCTGAGTAATCTTTTGATCCCCTCAAATATTTGAAACATATCCACCATGAATGATAGGTCTAGGACAGTGCTTTATATGACAAAATACTAACATGGTATTTTGTCACATAAAAGTAAGCAAGACTAAGGAGGTTTTACTCTTACCTAAAGGGTTGTGATAGAAAGATCTGCTTCAATGCAGATCTTTATTATGCATCAATTTTCCAATAATTTAGGGTTAAATTATCTAGTTTGTAGATAATAAAAACTTAGAGATAGAGGAATCTAAAAGTATCCTACTGTAGCTCCTCCTTTTCTTTTTAATTGAGTTAACTTTGGTTTACATTGTTGTTTGTGGTTTAGAAGTACAGGATCTCTCTTCCTCAGGTGTTGCTACTGTCCTGCATCACCGTAGTCCATGACCATAGTCCACTGTGCTCCTTCCACACCTTGCTCTTGCTCCTCTCTCTTCTTCTCCCTCCTCTAGCAGTCTCAGTTCTTTAGTCAGATTTCTAGGGTAAGTTCTAAGTTAGGCTTTTTCTAACCCTTTGTTCAGTTTCTCTATATTCCACATATAAGTGACACCATCTGGCATTTGTCTTTTTCCTTCTGACTTATTTCACTTAGCATAATCTCCTCCACCTCCATCCTTGTCACAAATGGCAAGAATCTATTTTTTTGATAGCTGAGGAGTATTCCACTGTGTATATATACCATGTCTTCCTGACCCACTCATCTGTGTGGGGGCACTTAGTTTGTATCCAGAGCTTGGTTATTGTATATAGTGATGCAGTGAACATGAGAGTGCACATTTCCCTTCAAATTAGAGTTTTTGTATTTTCAGGTTCGTACACAGGAGTCAAACTGTTGAAAAACATTCCTCCTTTCTACAAGGAATCAGTAGCCCAAAATTTAAATGGCTTACCCAAGGTCATACAACCAAAAACCAGAATGGGGGAACTTGACTTCACTTTTCTGCTCCATTGCTAAGTCCCCCCCAGTGTAGGATACCTCATTCTGTGGCCCAGCTATGCTTATAGGAAATTTTACCTTAGAAAGAACAAGAAATTACATTTATGCTGACCCTTTCTCTATTTCCTCGAAAAGATACTACACTAATTGGCATTTGGGAATGATCTATGACTTTGCCTATTGTTTCTCATCTGGCTCTTATTAGCATGGCCTATTTTAAAACTTCACTAATTTCAAAGAGAATATGAATTAAAGGATTCAGACTGTAGACTTTCTAAATGTGTCAGAAAAAAATGTGCAAATCAGAGAATCCAGGCATAAGGTGTATACCCAGCTATGCTGTTGACAGTTACACGGTCAGATCACTGTGTTCCGGCCTGCAAATAGTGTCTCAGTGTGCCGTAAGATAGCAAGAAAATGTGATTCTATGATCTGCCATCCATCTGGAAGTTTTATCTGACAGAAACAAAAAAATTAAGTTCTGAGAAAATAATTAATATATACTTTTTTGCTTTAACCAAAAGCTTACAGCGATATAGCTAAGGTCTGCTTCATACAAGAATACCTGAAAAACCATGACTGTGTCTACACAAAATGAAAAACGAGCATTAATATGATTGCTAAAAGTGGTCAATTTAAGAATTTTGATTGAAACAAAGTTAGGTATGTAGTCTAAATCATTTGGATAACCATTTAACCAAATGATAGAAACAGAGAGAAAAATGGGTTTTGTTAAAAATAAAAATGAATACTGGAATTTTTTTTAAAAATCTGATTATAAGAACTGTGAGTTTCATAATTCTAGGGATAAAATGGAAAGAAAGATGTGTTATCATAAATATCTCTCCATATATTAGATACAAAGTGATAGAAATATACTCAGTAATTACTGAGGAACTACCACATTCAAAGCACTGTTTTAGGCACAGGGCAGCGTTTAAGCAGAAAATAAAACAAATAAGATCCCTGCTCTAAAACAGACTAGCATTCTACTAAAGAGAAGCAGTATATGAAAGTGAAGAAAATCACTTGAATCATGTGTCTATTCTTCTTTTGTTGTTCTCCAAGGATCAATTTTTCACTTCTAAATCAAATGTTAGAGGCAAGCAGAATGTGAATAAAATCTACATCTCTTTTCATCTTTGATTTCTTTTCCTATTAGAAAATTATCCAGTGATTGTAAAATTTTTATTTCATCTCCCTAAATGTGAATACCTGTTTAGGCACATTCAATGCTTTTCATATGAATGAATCACCTTTATAGTTAATTAAACAAACGTGGACTGTGCATCTGCCATTTGCCCGGGATTTCCATAGGAACTGAGAATATGCACCTCAAGAATTTCTATGAGGTAAAGACAAATAATATAATTATCTTTACTTCCTGGAAGCATCAATACTCTTGCCCTGAGAAAACATAGACAATAGTAATATATAAATAATTTTAACACTGTTTCGTACTATCCATTTCCACCAAAATTTAATCATAACTACAGTGTCCAAGCCTTACAGGGTTATCTGATATATGTTATTTTTCCTGCTTTATAGATGAAGAACCAGGCTGATACCAGTTAAATATTTTCCAAAACTGTACAAGTAGTAATTAGTAAAGCCAGGAATATTCCTTCATTCCATCTTATCCCAAACCTGAACTCTTCCTACCAAACCTTGTAGGAGCCAGTTTTTCTGCTACACCTTACTATTTCTAAGCATTTATGTGCCTCTTTGTGTTTGTTCAAAACTCCAAGTAAACTGTAGAGAGATTTGTGCAGAGACTGCGTTCATAGCACTGTCCCCACAAAACATGGAAATGGAGACCTCAAAATGACTTGCCACTCTGTGAAATGATGTGCCCTATTGTGTAGGCGTGTGCTTTACTCCTAAGAAATGAGATGCATGCAAATGATTTCCACATTGTAGGCAGGCTTCTGAGCAATATGTAAATAAGCAAGAGAAAAAATATCCACATTAATAAACAGCCCCTTGGATATATGAAATCCATCTGCAACATTAGGTAAAGAGTTTGTATACTGTGTAGTCAGACAGGATGTCCATATTGCATTCCTCAGTGTCTGTAAGGGAAAACAGAATGATGGTTCAGGTAGGGCGGTGCCATATGGCTGAATCCATGAAAATATCACAGAGTTATTTTTTTTTCAGCAACTGTGATCAGTCCATGTAAGCAAGGATCAAGTCTCTGCAAATAGAATTATGACACTCCAAGTTTCATCCTGTTTCCAAGGTCTCTTTCTCACACATCCTGCTGAGATTAACCTATAATATTTCTCTGCACATGGATTGAGTTCTCCTAAAATAGGGTATGGCAACCAAAGGGAAATTGCAAGTAGAAGAGACACAAGCAACAGAAATGGCCCAAAGTGAGAATCACAGATTGACAATACAACATGTGCCAGTGAGTCCATGGCTGACATTATCAAGAAAGATGACTCAGAGGGGACAAAAAAAAAATTCCACCAAAGGAACTGTTAACTCACACCAAACAGGAAATGACTGCCTGAAGGTAGTGCAGAAATGGAAAGCCAGAACTGAACCCAGTCTGAGATGTTTAGTTGCATCCAGTTACTGGCAGCACTGCAACAGTAAAAGCACCTGGACTTGTCAGATACTGTTGCCCCTCTTGGATATATGGGGATGATAGCAAGAAATACAGGCATGTTGTCATTCACTTTACTCTTAACTACTCTATTTCTTACATAGTCATTCATTTTCTAATGAGATTTGGGATTCAGTTTTGCTATTATACCCTAAAAGAACTAAGGATGACAGATCATGAATAGATATAGACAGATTTAGCTGTGACTTTTTCAGCATTCATCTTGCCCTCTCTCTCACAGTCCTCATATTCTAAATAAAATGGTGTTTCTTTTGCTGTTATTAGCATCTGCTTTGGGAAAGATGACTTTCAAAGTCTTTGCTAATGTTTTTCTTAATTATACCATACAAGAAACTCAATAACATTTGACTAGGTTTTGTAGGTTCACATTAAAATTTCAAAGAATTTGTCCCACCATGATTTTACTTATATGTTATATATTAAGTATAGTCATACTTACTCCCAAAGCCCAACTCTAGATTTAATCCCCAAATGTATTATAGGCAATACTCTGTATGAACCTCAATTCAAGTCACCCTTTGCTGACTAGGTGGCAAGGGACAAATGAGGAGCCCTACAGCTCTTTAGACCTCAACTGGTGACAGCAAATAGTTTTATAGGGATGTTCTCTTCAGAACATTAACAACAGTCAACAAAATTCTCTTCCAACCCTGTCTTCTTTGCTTATCATCCAAAATGAAGATGGCTGAATTTTAGATGGCTGAATTTTTTTAATTTATTATTTTTAATAAGAACAGCCACTGTTTCACATTCTTATTAATATTTTGACAGCACAGGACCTCTCCCCACTGGTGTGGTAACCATAGCTTGCCCACCATCAAAGTAGCTGGGTACCTTGAACCTCTACATAGCCCAATGTTTGGCTGAAATTTTAACCTGCACTAACTGTAAGGTTAATTTATTGCACTGATTGGAATGCAAGTCTTTCATACTTTTCTGTCCTCTTACTTTCTTTTCAGCCTTGCTCTTCCTGATCTCTGAATTGGTTGCCAAATGAATTACCTCTTCCTTTTTGTTCTAATTGAAATCTGGCTGTCCCTTGAGAATAGCTCTTCTAGGCTTAGATCTTAAAAGTGGAGTTCAGAACATAGAATGGAGACACTGATGCGTGTTCCAACTTTCTGATTTTCCAGACCAATGTATTCCTCCTTCTGATCACAGCTTTCCTCCTGGGAGGAGACTTTTATCCTCTAATATGGCATGTTTTACTCCTTGCTATTGTCACTCACATTATCTTTATTTCACTCCATGTAACTCCTGCTCACTTCTCTATGTGTTTTGACCCTGGCTTTTTATCTACCTCTTATCCTTCATTCTAACAAACTTCAATACAAACCGCCAATATCACAGTGATTTGACTACCTGCCCATAGTAGATTTCATTTCTCTACCAACTATGTAAATATTTGTCCAATGTACTTATTGTTTTATTCCCAGAACTGGTCAATACCCTTGAGTTTTCCTTGTCTCCCATCCCCTCCATTTTCTTCAAGTCTTCAACCCTCACAACAATTCCTGAGCAATAACAAAGAAAGTGTTACATCTATCCACTTTTCCACTAGAAATTTATGATCTTGAACTTATAGTGTACTTTTAATACTGCCTGCCATTTCTTTCCCATAGTTTTTCTTTTCTCTTCGGTTTTTCTTTCAAAACTTAACTACTCTTTTCAAGCTCAAATTCACTCTCTAAAAAATTACCTAGTAACCTTATCTCTTTTCTGAAGATCAAATAAAGGTCTATAGAGGGGAAATTGTTAGATTTCCTACATCATTACAATTTTACTTCTCCCCCTTTCATTTGGTACAGAAGGGAATCCAACATTTCCATATACCAACTGGGGCATGAAGATTGGTTGAGAAAGAGGCAGCAGGGATTCAGGGTTTATGTGGCTAGGATGACAGTTGGTCAGTCTTTCACTTAGAAACCGGGAGACAATGTAAGTACATCTCAAAGAAATAACTTGGGCCAAAGATTCAAGCAGAATTCCATCAAAAGCACAGACTAGTTATCATTCAAGAAACTCTGGGTCCATATGTACCAAGGGATGTGTCTGATAGATAACCTATGAGTTAAATGCCAGTGTGAAACCACCTCAGAGTGAGAGAAGTTGTCCTTCCTCCCAAACTCTGGTGGCAGTTGCATAAGGTTCCAGAAACACAGACCAGAGCCTACAGAGCATTTGGTGAGAGAAAACCAGAGCTGAAAAGCTGAAGGTCCACATGGCTGAATTTTTAACCTTCGCTAAGTGTAAGGCTAGCTTTTGGACTGATTTAACTGGAAGTTGACTATAACATTTTTGCCTACCAAGTGAAAATGGGTGCTTAAATAGAGATGATGTCTACTCATAAAAAAATGAAGTGATAAATTAAATATGTGATTATATTTATTTAACAAAAAAATCATAGATTTCCTGTGTCAAAATGTATAGCAAATATACCCTTTAACAAATATCACTTGAATACAATTTGCTTAAGAAACTTAACTATTAAAAAAACTGTTTTCTAAGTTGTTCATCATAGCATCATTCATAATAAAAAAAAGGAGGGGGAAAACAAGGCCTCCATCACTAAGAGACTAGTTGTTCATTTAGCTGTGATTTGTATACATACTAGCATGCAATATGGTGATTTAAAAAATGATGCAGGTCTATATTTATGTCACCACGTTATACTGAGTGAAAAAGGAGGAAAATGGCAGCTCCTCTCCCTATATGAATTATTGTATTCCCAGTCTTCCCTAATAAGTAATTCCACAATATCCTCTTGGCCCAAGATTAGTGCTCATTTCACTAGTATGGCCAAAATATGTGTATTGGCATCCTTGCTAACAGTGTTATCATGATGCTTCATCAGGAAATCCTTCATCTCTTCATGTTTAACAGCAGAATTTTGTTCTGCTTAATTAAAGGGAACTAGAGGTAAGCAAATCACTTGTGCTGAGAGGACAGTTTTCATCCCTGAGGTGACCCAACCCTTCTTAATGGGATTCAAGATAGTGGATCTCACTGACTGGTGATACTGCCCTGAGTTCCATTCTTGGATATTTCTCCTCTTCATTTTAAATACTCTATTTGGGTGGTTTTATTCACAACATATCCTAGGTAGCCATCTACAGAAATAAACCCTGAGATGAGAATTTGTGTGTAAGTGATTAATTAAAGAAGAAATTCTCAGGGAAACTAGTAAGGAAGTAGGGATTCAGGAAGGAAGTACATACAAACCAAGTAAATGGTGCAACTTGGTATAATGTTGTAGAGCTAAATTACATCTCACAGTTTGCCCCAGCTAGAGGTAAGAGAGTTGGACTTGTGTACTCCTGTATCATTTGATCATTGGCTAAGGTCTGCCCCTGAATACTGAAATAACCAGACACTTCTAGTTCTCTGAGCCTACAGATAAAATAGCCACTGCACCTAAGAGCAGCTCTCCACAGTTTAGGCCACTAAATATAAAATCATTGGGTAAGGGAATGGGGGATAGGAGGGGCTCACCCGGGTCAATTGGATAATACTGGTTGGTAACTAGATCTTTGGTGGTGAATGTGGTGTGGTATATACATTTACTCAAGTGTGAGGTTGTTTTCCTGAAATGTGTATAGTATTTTAAACCAAAGATAGGTGAATAAAAAAAAAAAAAAAGAAGTTGTGATGGGAATGATGGCTAGAAAGTAGAAAATGCAAAAGAGACTCCAGGGAATCTGCATGAAAAATATCACATTCCATTGTAACTCCCACTGATTCAACCAGTTGACAAATTCCGAATCCATATCACTACCACAGACCTTGAACTTGAATTCCAGACCTGTATAACTGTCAAGTGAATTTCTCACTTGCTAACCAGCCTCCTCAAACACATCTTGTCCAAAAAACAGACTCACATCCTAGTCCTCATGCACCACTTTTCTCATCCTCATGGGTAAATTCAGAAAAATCAATTTACATTGCCAGATACTTCATCCTTTAATTCACCAAATACTCTGGATTTCACCTATTCATTTTATCACTACTCTCTCCCCTACTCTTATACCTTCATTCTGATTTAATACTCTCTTCACCATTTCATTGTTACAATGTGTGTTCCTAATAATTTATCCTCCATCACACTGCTGAGTACTATCACTCTCAAATTCAAAACTTAGCATATCGCTCCTCTGCTCAAAATCTCCCAGTGAATGGCTTCTCCTTTTATAGGTTATAAGACCAAGTACTTGGAATTTTGAGAGTCATCCATCTTGTTTTAATTCCTATCTACTTTTCTAGCACCAACCTTTACCCTTAAAATCCTAACTCTCATTAAAATGAAAATCACCCTACTGAGTGGGAGAAAATACATGCACACCATATATCCAACAAGGGACTGATATCCAAAATCTATGAAGAACTCATAAAACTCAACAACTACAAAACAACCCAATTGAAAAGTGGGTGGACTAAATAGATACTTCTCTAAAGAAGAAATGAAGATAGCCCACAGGCACATGAAAAAAAACCACTCATCATCACTTACAATCAGGCAAATGCAAATCAAAACTACAAGAGTTACCAACTTTTACCCATGAAAATGGTCCATACCAAAAAGACCAGAAACAATATATGTTGGTGAGGGTGCAGAGAAAAGGAATGATTGAACACTTTTGGGAAAGTAGACTGGTGCTGCCTCTATGGAAAACTAGTATGGTGGTTTCTCAAAATACTAAAAGTAGATCTACAATATTATGCAGCCTCTCTTAGGCACCTACTCAAAGAATTCAAAAACATGAAATCAAAAGGTATATATGCATCCCAATGTTCACTGCAGCACTATTTACAATGGGCAAGTTATGGAAACAACCTAAATGCCTAAAAACATATGAGTAGATAAAGAAGATGTGGTATAAATAAACAATGGAAAATCAGTAAGTTATAAAAAAATGATGTATTTTCACCATTTGAGACATGGATGGAACTGAAGGAGATTGTGCTAAGGGATAAGGTGAAAGACAAATATCAGATGATTTCACTTTTGTGTGAAATAAAAAGAAATAAGCAATCCACCAAACAATTTCTCCAGAAATTGGATTGCAATACTAAGACTACCAGAAGGGGACGGTGGATAGCAGATAGCAAAGGAGAGAGGAGATCCAATAGACCATGGTGGAGGAATATCAGTGCTTTGTAGTAGGCTTAGTGTGGTGACAGATCTCAAGAGTTATGAACCCACATTCCTAAATCACATATAGCATTGTAAACCAATGTTACCTCAGTCTTTTTTTTTTTTTAATCCTTAACTCAAGACACAGTTCATTCTTTGAATTTTCCAAAGTTGCCTTGCCCTCTTACTTTTGTGGCAGTGAGTACCTTATCATCTTTCAATACTTAGTTCCCATGTTAGATATTCTGAAAGACTTCCTTAGCATTTCTTTCCATCAGGTGATTAATTGTACCGTTGTTTCCCACAGCAGCCTATGCACACTCTCATGGTAGCATCTATTCATGTCTGGATTACCAGATAATTAGAGCTAAAGGAAAGACATAATTTGTTCATTCTGGGCCTACCTAATTCTTTGCTTGATGGACTTTTCTAACATCCTTTTTCCAACTTTTGGTCACTTATCCATGATGAGGCAAAATATATTGCTAAATTGGCTAAAATGTTATAAAGATGTGTGAGACTGGGTCTCTATTTACAGTCTAACAGGGAAGATTTTCAGATGTGAGGTAATTCAAATTTGATACCATGAGGAGTGCTGAGTTAGGGTGTACTCTGAGTACTGTGAGTTTCAAAGAGGAACATTTAGCCTAACCTAGGGACTTAGGGAAAACTCTATAGAAAATAATAATGTCTGAGCAGAATTTCAAAGGATAAATAAAGGTTAGCCAGGGAAAGAAATGTGATTCCCCTAAATGTTTCCATTTCAGCCTAAGTCAGCAGTATTATCAACCAACTGTGTCTTGTTCTTAAATGTCACCAAAGCAAAATCCAGCCAACTTGGAAAAGGATAGTAAAATAATAGGCCTTCCTCACCAGAAGTCTAGGTGATCACTTTCGTTGTATTCTTTTATCACTTTCATCGTTTTGTTTCTGAATCTCAACAAATTAAACACTAAGTGCTTCAATGTATATATTTATTAGACTCCCCTTAATATAAATATAATGTAGAATGGCCTTTATTCTCATTCATTCAAGAATTTATTAGTATTAAATAAAGAGCAGGCAAATTTTATATAGCTGGTTTTCCATTGCCTTTTTAAAGGTATCACCAGAGTCCAAATGTTTGCAAGGTTTTTTAAAACATTATTGCAATAGGGTAAATTTTTATTATTATATATGGAAGCTAATCTTTTCAGAGTAAACAACAGATGTTTGTACCCTTATTACTGTTTGGTACTGACATCGATATTAAATGATAATATGAAAACATGTCACAGACGTGAATGATGAATTCAAATGTCAGGAATAGAAGAAATGTTTAAAATAGAAAATTTAAGGGGTCTTGGATGAGAAAACTATGAGCACCTTCTTCAGGCAACATGCAATAAATACCTTTCTACAAAATAATAACCTGTAAGACTCCAAGGCACATTTCCCTTCAAAGAGTTGTTAAGGTAACACAGGTAATTAAAATGCTCATTCAATCTAACAGCACTAGGCAAAAACTCAGCTGTATCATTAAGAGTAAACTTATTTGATAATATGTATATAGAGATAAGTAGGTAGATCACTAGGTAGATACTTTCATGTTGTATGCTGTAACTTTTGGATACTATTTGATATGTCTCTGGAAACTGAAGTTCATGCATTTAGATAGTGAGTTGCTTTACATGCAGCTGTAAATTATATTGGTAGTTTAAATTGTTACTATATATAATGTTATCTGAGGCAGAACATACTTATGCTAAGACATATAACCTAATTTTCATCCAGTAAAGACTATTCCTAATCTTTTTTATTCATGTAGTTATAGAGCATTGGATTCATTTCACTGAATTAAACATTATATATTTTTCTTGTCATTAGCTAAAAAAGATCAAGACTGATGACAGGGACAACAAAAGTTCTGTCTCTGGAGCATGAGTTCTGTCTCCTCTGGAAAACAAACTCCATAAAAGAAAACATTTTGTCTGTCTTGTTGAATGCTGTATCTTAGTGCCTGTGATAAGACTCAGAATCTAAGAAGATGGGCTATATACATTTATTGAGTAAGTGAATGAATGACAATAATAAAGTCATTGAGAGGTTCTAAGTTTCTGTTAAAATAATATTGCCTTGAATACATTATTGAACCTTTCAAGACATTGAAACTATATTCTATATCACAAAGGTTAGTTTATATTAAAATCTGACAAAAGTAACCATCTTAATGAACAAGCCACAATTAAATAAGTAGAGCTCACATTCCATTTTGCTCCTACTTGGAGGTCAATGGACATTGGCTACAGCCTCCTGCTCACCCCACCGGAAAGCCCGGGAGGCAGTCGACCCATCCTCTCCTCCACAAATATTGGTTATTGAGAAGAGTTCTTGAAAGTAGGTTGCATAGAACCAGGTCTAGTTATAACCCAAGAGAAAAGGGATGTTGGAGTGACTGCACTTGGCAGCATAACAAAGTTGCTGTGATGTGACAGAAGCTTGTAACCCTCACCTAGAAAACTCAAGCCACCATCTAAAGTGTGGATTCTCCTGCAGGTGCTTCTCTGTTTCTTCACAGATTTGGGACTCTACCTTTAGCCTGAAAACACACATTATTGGTTATAACATAAATCATATGAGAGAAAGTGACTCTTCTCCATTTCATGTTTAAGGTAGATGTTAATAATGTGCATTCTAAAAGAAGAGTAGAGGGATTGAAACTCAGGTTGAACTCCAAGAAGATGGACACTTTGCAGAGACTTGGACACTTTCCATGACTTTGTTGTACCTCTGTATGAAAATGGGGATAGTAATAGTTCAACACACAAAATGTGTTTGTGGTACTGCTGCAACAGAGTAAAGTATGGACATCACTGCTCAGCCACAAAAGCCAATGGCCTCGTGCAGTAGTATCAAGCTTTCCTCCTTCCCACCATATCTCTCAAATGGCTGGTGTAGGATCAGGCTGCAAGAGTTAAGGCTATTAAATAAGTAAGGGCAACTCAGAGTGTAAGCAAGGAATGGGAAAGGAGCTAAAATTATTATTTCCCTACTTTTTAGTCATATCCTCACCATATAGTTTTGAATGTAATCTTCACAACAAGCCTAAAGGTCAGTAAAGTTTCCCTGATAGCCAGAAGTAGAAAGTTCCTCTGAAAACATTTTTTAAGCCAAAATTATATAAAGCAATAAAGCAATTACTATCAATGTAAATAAAAAAAATTGTGTTACGAGATCCAAAGAATAAACTTTCAAATCACACCAAAAACACACATCATCTGCTGTAACACTCACATATAGTAAAAGCAGAAATGTGATTAATACACAGCCTGTATAATGTAACTCCCAGGGAAGGTGCTTGCCGGGGCCACCCTGCCTGCTCTGGGGGTGCACTCACTCTACAGGGCTTCCAGAAAACAAACTGAACAGTATGTTAGTTTCTCTTTTCACCTTTGATGGTAAACAGTAGAAATTCTCCTTGATTTTAAGTTTGTGGGAACAGGTATTAATTTAGTTCTTCTGTAAAAGCAAAGTGACTTCACTCGAACTTTTGGAAAGGGGTACCTTTAAGATTTCCCTGCTTTCACATATCAGAATGTGAAGTTGAGAGGGGCCCAGTAACTTGCCAAGCTTGCAGTACTGGTGAGTGGAAAATCCAAGGCTCAAATTCAGGTCGGGGACTACAGTTCATGTTGTTTGAGCCCTAGTGCTGTTCATGGTCATGTACTTCTGGAACATGAGTGAGCCCTGATCACACACACACACACACTGGCAAAAAAGAGAATGAAAAATGTGGCTCCAACACCCTCCTCTCCACAGCTCCAAAAATAGTTTGAGTAACAAGAGCCTCTGTGAAGTAACATTCACAGAACATCCTTCTCAAGTAAGTTTACTTTTCTAAATCAATTGATTTATTGGGCTTCCCTGGTGGCTCAGCAGTTAAGCGCTGCACCGTGGGGCTGTCGCCAGCAGCGATGCGAGTTTGACGCCCGGCCACAGAGATTCCCACATGGCTTGGCAGACCTCTCCTGCCTCGCCCGCTGCTCCCCTCAGCAGTGTATTTCCGTTGATCTGCCTGTTCTGCTCCCCACTCTGTCTCTGGTGAACCCTCTCACTGCCCCACACTTCTGGCCTGTACCCCAGCTTGTATGCATAAATAAGTAAATCTTTAAAAAATAGATTTATTGGCGGTAGACAAGTGTTGCTCACCAGTGGTAAAAGAAACTGTGAGAGCTTGCAAAGACATGAGAATGAGTGAGAGGCATACCATGATTTATTAAAAGAGAAGCATGGATATCTACCTCTTGTAGTCCCTTCAAAGTAAAATACACTGGTTTTAACATTCTAACACCTCTTTCAGCTCAGCATCTACATTGGGCATTCTTCTGTGGAAAGCTGCACCATGAAATGAAGTACAGGAAACAATATGAAGATATACAGACAAAAAATAAAATCCTCCTCTCTAGTCCCCAAATAGCTATGTGATTAAGTAATCTGGGGAGGTTTTTTAAAAATGTATACAGTTGTTGAGAGAAACAGGCAAGCACAGGAATTGAATAAAGTTGGGGCTGGGTGAGGAAGCAAGTGAGTACACAGAACAAATGACACTTCACAATTCCATAGTACAGTGAAAAGATGAATCAGTTTTTCCCTACTTTGTTTCCTAATAGGAAAGAAAATGCCCCCTCTCTTTCTTAGGAGGAGAAAGAAGCAAGGGACCCATAAAGTCTTCACTATCAGGTGCAAGAAGAGAGAAAGAAATTTCTCTCAAGGTGCATGCAGGAGAAAGGCAGTTCAACACCTTTTTTTTTTAATTTTACTTTTTTTTTAAAGATTTATTTTTGCATACAAGCTGAGGTGCAAGCAAGAGGCGTGGGGTGGTGAGAGGGTTCACCAGAGACATAGAGTGGGGAGCAGAACAGGCAGATCAACAGAAATACACTGCTGAAGGGAGCAGCAGGTGAGGCAGGAAAGGTCTGCCAAGCCATGTGGGAATCTCCCTGGCCAGGCGTCGAGCTCCAGTCGCTGCTGCCGACAGCTCCACAGCTCAGCGCTTAACCACTGCGCCACCAAGGAGGCCCGCAGTTCAACACCTTTATGCCTCATATCTGTATGCCAATGGGGACAAGTGCCTAGAACACTTTTAGTCAGAGGTGCCAGCCCTGCCAAGAAGTCCACAGGTATGTGACTTAGACTGTGTCAGGACAGGAGGCTTATTTATGGAGTAATGTTTTAAGTGGTTCTCCTCTAGTGGAGTCCTGTCTTCCACTACTTATCAGTTATAAAGTTGACATCTTGAACTCCATCCAGCTACCTCTAATACCTATTTTTTAATTGATTCTCAACTTAGGTGAATAAAAGAGAGGGGATTCTTTATTGCCCCCCTCAAAACCCTAAGCACAGCTAACTGGAAAGAGAAAGCTTAGTAGAAAAGGACTCAGTGTGATTTGGAAGAAGAGGCAGCAAGCAATTGCTGGCATATTTGGAACATGTCAAATACATCCTGCTTTTACTATTGAATGACTCATTAGATGGGTTAATTAGTTGATTTTTTTTCCAAGTAGCTTTGTGTGCTTTTAAGAGAAATTTTCCAATCGTTTCTATGTAGACAACTTTGCTTTGGAGAATGTTGGAGTGTTACAGAAAGAATGCTAGAATTGAAGTTTGGATTACTGATAATGCATCTGATCTATTGCCTGACCTCTGGCAAAAGCTTTGCAAACAGTGCAAACCAAAAGATATTGTTGATTGAGTTATTATCTTTCTGACTCAATTTTTTAATCTGCATGTGTATAGACTCTTGAGATTCTTGGAACAGAAAAGCTAAATGAGTTTGTATACCCTATTCCAAATGCATTCATTTTACTTGGACTATGAATTATATCTATTAAATTTCTTACCACCTTTCTTTTGATAGAAATACCCTTCTGTTACATTTACTCCATTCATAATGTATTCTGATATTCATCTGTTCGTTCCATTAATATTTCATTCAAATTACAAGGTGACATCATTGTTTACATACTAGTATTTAAACATCTTTCCTGGAGAATATTTTCCCTTTTTATTGTTTAAACAAGGTAACAAGCAGATGAATTTAAATTCAGACTGAAGATAACTTTAATATACATGTTTTTATTCTGTCGAATGCCATATACAACTCAAGCTAAATATAGTCCCCAAAATTCAAAATTCAAAGGATAGGTGGAGAAAAAATATTTATTCTCCACGAAGTCTATTTGCACCTTTGACTACAAAATCAAGTATAATATTCTTGACATTTTCCACATAGAAAAACAGAGGTGAATTTGACATTTAAAAATATGTTTCTCACCCCCCCCATCCCAAACTATTTTCACAATAGTTTCTGCAAAACACACAAACCACAAGCCTTAAGGGACAATCTTTAAAATGGCAATTTATTTTCTGATTTAAAATAAAATTTTGAAGGTAAATACCGGGAATCTGCAAGTTGAAACTTACCCATTGACAAATAACATTCATGTTTTCATGTCCCCATTGACAAAAATGGTTGCTTCTTTTAGCAACCCAGATGTTTGTTGTCAGTGTATCCTATTATTATTAATAGGAATCTAATTGATATTAATTCCTCAACAACTAGGTTAGCACTTTCTCACTGTTTAACTTCTTCTCTATAGTTGCCACATTTAACTGTTTTTTTTTTTAAATTCCCTCCAGTCAAATTACATGACCTTCTCATCTGTAAAGATAAGCTGTAAAGATAGCAACTTTGTTTAGAAATGCGTTTCCCCAAGCTTAAATGCTGTTGAAGTCTCATCAGCTAGTGAAGGACAAGCCACACTTCATTTTTTAAATAGCTCACATTGTTTTACATAATGTAATGACTAGAGCTTGGGATGTTTAAATGGTACTTCACAGTGCGGTGCAGACGTGTTCTAAACTTCTTCGTGATTATACATATGCTATTCTATGGTGCACACGAATCTCTTCTGCCTTTGGGTGTTTTAACAAAATGGCTGAAATTTTCAGCCATTATGGATGAGTTATTCAGCAAATCTGTAAAAGCAATTCCACTTGACAAGCCTATAGTACTACTTTAAGTGATTGAACCTCTTTGATTCCACAATGGCAAGGTCCTTATTATTCTTGCAGGAATTTTACAAGTCCTAAGAATATTTCCAAAATGCCACTAGCCACATTGCCAAAGAGAGACTGGCAATTTAGTGAGAACTATACTAATTTCATTTAGGGAATCCAGTTAAAGAAATGATTTCTAGTAGAGAGAAATAAAAAAAACTACATCTTTCCTTTATATTCAAATGCATTGATCTTTTCTTAGGTTGAGTGCCTTGAAGTTCTATCTATAACGTTGTTTTTTCTCTGCTTAAATTTATTTGCTAGTAAATGAATGGAAGCCACAAAATGGTGAGGTCATGAAACTTACTTATCTGAAACACTGAATTGTATACATCCCTTAAAGGCAAAGGGATGTTTTTTGCCCTGAGGGTATTAGTCATGGTCTATAGTTCGTGGGAAAAACTAAGGAAGTCTCAAAATTGTGTTCCTATTATTTCTATTTCTCTAAGACTTTGTTTGAATTCCAAAGTGAATTTTCTATTATCCCATTGTACATTGCATAGGAGGGTACCAACCAACAGCCTTTGGGGAGCAACACCTGCAGTTACATTCAAAGGCATGACTTTTCCAAGCAGTTTGTGAGCCGGCAGGCATTGTCCCCAAAAGGATAAAGGCCTAGGTTCTTTACCTGACTGGCAGAAGCATTCCAGCACCACGAAAGGACTCTAAACATTGTTTTGTAAGTAATGAGTCCTGCTGGTTTCATCCTGCAAGACATTGAAATCCCACAGGGAAAATGTGGTTAGAAATAAAACAGAGGGCTGGGGCCTTTAATGAGTTTCCTATCCACAGATGCCATCAAGCTTTTATACTATTCATTTTATTTCTACAGCTTCAACAAAGATTCCCAGAGTTGTGGGCCATACTCTTAACACTGAAGTGCATAGAACTTGGCAGAAATCTACACTTCAGAGATAATAACATATCATTCCATGAAATAAGGGAAAAGGCATAATCAAAAAGAGAAGTTAAATATGGAAACCTGTTTTGACAACAAATGAATACAGATGAAGCTAGACAGGAAAGGTGTTATGTATGCATTTTTTCATGTTTCACATAAATTATGATATTGCAAGAACCTATCAAGTCTCCTTTTCTCTTTTTTTTATATGCTTTAAGTCAGATAGATTATTTATATTGTTCTACATCTTATATCAAAAAAATAATTTCAAAGATTAGTACTTTAAAAGAATAGAATACTTGTAAAATATATCAATAATATATGTGGCTTATTCCCAAATTACATTTTATAAATTACTATACTCGGGGATTCCTCAAAGTCACTTGGGTGCCCAACAAAATAGAATTAGATTTTCCAAATAGAAAAAAAAAGAAGAAGAAACTATTGTTACTTATTCGATGGATCATGGAAATTCCAAGTGAAAGCAAATATTCATGTTAACAAAGATAACTACACTGAGTTATAAAAAGTTTCCCTGAATTTTACACTAGGGGGAACCTCAAGTCTCATCAAATTTTTAACTGGATTAAAAATAAGGGGCATTTGGGGGTTTGTAATCATTAAAATAAAAAATAAAACAATAGTGGAAAATAATTTATAAGGCTCTCACTGAGTTGATTTTTACCTTCAAAGATTTTTTTAAATTTATATTCAAATTAGTAAAATTTTTAAGAGATTTAGAAAAGGGTGAATTGAAAAATTATGGAGAAACTATACCTTGAAAAACTATCTTTCCAGAGATATTTTTACTTTAAAAAAATTTTAACATGTATCTTGACAACTTGATATTAAAACTTGACTGAAGTTTTCAAATTGACTTTGGTATGACAAAAGTTTCTGAATGTCTAGGCTTTTACAATCCTGTCAAAAAATCATTGCTTAAATAAGTTAATGATAACTCTAATAATAAATATCTAAATTATTATAAATGAAAAAGTATTGATGAACAATCTATTAGAAATTATTGAAATATTTCTACCAAGCAAAGGAGAGGTAATAATTGAGACCTACAAAAACTTAAAGATAATATGCATATATTAAGTTGAAAATATTCAGAAATAAAGTTGTAGTACTTCAAAAGAATGGAAAAGAGAAAATTTTTGTAATAGTGAATAGCCATAATATGTATATTGCCATCCAAATCATTCTTTAATCAATAAACTACATTTGATGTTTGGCTTAACTAATTTTTGTACCTAAGAGACCAGTATGATGGAAAAACTGATTTACATTCATATATGAAACCCAAAAGTTAAGACTCTCTCTTCTACTATTTCTGTCTCACACGTTCCCTTTTCTTCTTTCTATGGGTCATAACAGATTTGACTCTTTGAGTGCCTACTATATGTTTATCACATTAATGTATATTTCCAATAAAACAACTTCCTGAATGTAAATTATTAGTCCCAGTTTATAGATAAGACTTAGAATATTTACACAAGGAAAGTCTCCTAAGATCAAAATCACTTTAAAGAAAAAAATGGACCCAGGATATAGACCAATTTTTTTTCACTTCAAACCATGACTATCATATAAAACATGCTATATGTACTTAAATTTTTCTTCCATATTTGTTTAAAGTTGTTATATTGCTATTTCCTTGATTATCTTAAGAGAGTAACTTGTTCCAACTGCTTTGATCAGTAAATTTAGTCAAAGTGATGAGATTGGATCAATATCTGCAGATTCAACTTTAAAGACATGATGGAAGGTGTCAATTGAAAGGACCAGTTTTTCTTTAGTGAATTTCCTAAAGGTGACAATCCAAGTAACTAAGTTAGTTGAAATATATTTGGTACATAATATTGCATGAACCAAAGGCAATATCTGAAATTAACATGTATATAAAATATGTAGCTGTTAAAGAATTGTCAAATAGGAATGTCATGATGCTGGTAACAATGGAAAAATTATTCAAAGAGAAGCTATTAGCAAAGAAAAATTTGTGTGAACTTGAATAAATTAAAAAGAAACAGTTACTATAAAAAATAGATAATATAGATACAAGTAATGTCAAGAAAACAGAATTTTGGCATCTCTATGCTATTTTTCTTTTATCAAAATCTAGAATGAAGCATTCATTGTATTGTCACATTAGATAAAAATTTTAAAGTATATGAAAGATTTGATACCATCAAAGAGTTTCCTCATAATTGCTTTGTTGATTTTGAGAGCAAAATAGTGAACTGGGGGTCTTATTTGTTATTTGGCCTTATTTTTTTTTTGCATTTACAGACAATTTATAATTTTCATTTTCTCAGTAAAAAAAAAGACATTATTTTACTATTGTTTGCTACTTTGTTATGTTTCCTAGTATGATTTACCTTACCATGAATGTTAAATAATGATACCATGACATTTTAATTTCACATTATTTTCAGTGCACTCATTTAATCAGTTAACTGATTTGAGGATTTTTGATTTGGGGTTTTCAGGTGAAATTTTTTATTCAGAACATAAAAATACTTACATTAATACTTCTGGTTTTAGCAAGTAATGGTTTGAGCAAATTAAAACCATACTCACAGTTTTAAAAATTAGCATACAGGAAAAGTGACTTATTCCTCAATGTATATTCAACAAAGGCCTCAGAATCATGACACACAGATTGTATTTGAGGGGAAAGTTACATTTATATTGGTTTTCAGTTGGGAGTCATGTATATAGTTCAATTTCTGGATCAAGATAGATTAAAATAGGGTTTCATGTTTATGGCTCTACATGAACTGAAAGAATTAGAGTTGACTTTAAAACTAACAGGGTTTAATTTAAGTGAAAACATTAGAAACTTGGATCTTGCAAAGTAGTTTAAAGGAAAGAAAAATTGTGCTCCACTTATTAGTTACTACAGGAATTGCAGTCATTATGGCAAACAGCATTAAAGGTATGCACAATTTTTCATTAGCATTAATTCATTTTTAAAAATAATTTTATTGTATCACAAAGTGTGAGATGAGCCTTTAGGTCTTTTTGAATCTGTTTTTGTTTCCACAGACATGTTTTTAAATGAACAGAACATTGGGAAACTGAAAAGGCATTAAACAGGAAATCTGTAAATTGTGGAGAGCATGCATTGGCAAAACCCTACTATTTACCAAAAATTACATTTTTTTTAAACAAGCAATATTCCAGATACAAATTGATTCTAAGAATCAAATGCTTCAAGTGAAAATCTCTTACAAGCTTATAGTTACAATCTTGAAAAATTAACACTTAGCAATAGATTAGGTACAGAAAATTTCTACTATCTACATTGTGTAAGTAAAATAAGTAGTAAATTATTTCAGATAAATTATTTCAGGTAAATAACCATTTTTAATGCTTAAATTGGTGAAGAGAACAAGTTTAAGTGCTAACTAGCATTTTGCATACATACCATAAGATACAAAATAGCACGTGCTTTCTATTTATGTTGGTTACCAATCTTGATATTCAAGGGAAGAGTGTATAAAGTTAACAAGCAATTATTATTTGGCAAATTAGTACTCAACAACCCTGAGTAAATAGGAAGTTTGAAACCTATCTGTTATACAGCTACTTTAATTTGCATAGCACACTGGTGTGTTTGCTTTGCAAATACTTTGCAATGAATCATCATTTGTACTATACAGTCCAAAGAAAAGCAATCAAAATTCACAGCAAGACAATGAAATTAATTATAACTGTTGAATTCTGTGGTGGTAATTCCTCCTCATGCAGGAAGATTAATTGCATTGCACTTTCCTTGCACTCCACTAAATGATCTGATGAATGTATAATCATTTACAGATTTCTCAAATGCTGAAAATTGATTACCTTTGATTAGCTCTGATCTGCACAAAGAGCTCTGACAGAGTATCAGTGAAACATTACAACATTACAGACAAAGTAACAAATGATTTAATTACCAGTGTGCTTATTAATGTTAGATTCCCTGCAGTGATCCTGGCAAATCAGGGGCCTGTAATAGACCTGTGGGTTTCACTGAATTCCATTAGGGTTTAAATAATATTTCTCACTATTTCTCAAATCCTTCTTTTCATGGCTCCTTAATAACTCTAATTAATTTTAATTTGCACCCAAAAAAAAAATCCACAGCATCTTTAGAAACTTTTAATTAGCTATAAAATAAAACTCTTCTCCTCCCAACAAGATATATATGATCAGCTTTGGAGTAGATTCATAAGTTTTCATTAATGGTAGCTACTCTTCGTAATATCATTAAATGCAAATCTAAAACAAAGGTTTAATTGCACATGTGGTCCAAATCTCTTCGAGCATTGAACAAAACAAAATTTGTTTCAAAACAGTCAAGTGAAAAAACTGGAAAAAATGTTCAGATACTAGTGTGGTAAGCATCTTCATATTACTCTTTCTGTTGCAAATGCATCCTTTCAACCATTTTTGTTAACTGTAGTACAGAAAACACACTGATTAAGAAGCTTCAGTGTATATTGAAAGAGGATTTGACAATGTAAGAGCAAGAGAACACTGGCCCAGTTAGACACAGAATGTGATGAATAATGTTGGCACAAACAAATCAAGCTTATCTAGGTTTGTACGCAAGAACATTCAGATCACTTAGGATTGGCAGCTTTTGGGGCTTTCCCCAATTTGATGCCATTATATATGACATTAAATTATTGTGAGGCAATGACAATGAAAACCCAGATGATCAGAGGAGTCAAACAGAGCAGCTTAAATTAAAATATGTGCCTGCGAGTGTTTCCAGGCAAAGAAAAATTAGAGGGTAGGCAATTAAAAGGTTGTTTAGCATAGAAATGCTGATATACAGACAACTTTATAATAATATTTTTTCACAGTGGCTTTGCAGTTCTGCAGAGACAAGGCAATGCTGCAGGTGTTTCTGGGTGGTATTTCAAAGCCACTAGCTGTAAAACTTAAGACATGGGGATATGCAGCCCTGGATGCTAATGAATACATTTATTATGTGCGGTGCTGTCAGCAGCTGAAAAGCTATCCATCACACTGAAACGGCACAGAGTCGAGTCTCTTTTTGTGGAGAAATATTGAAGTCAGATTGTTGATGTCAAAAGTCAAAGTCTAGTTCAGCTATCTGTTTTATGAAGCTGACTGAGACACATTGTGCCTGTGCGCAAACTGATATCTAGCAGAGCTCATTTTAGCAAATGTGTGATTTAGAAGTCAAAAAAACATTCGTACAACCAAACTCATAGCAGGCAGAGGCTGTGGCATGCAGGCATAGTTTTTACATTTTAATATGACACCGTTTGGTAGTGTTTATCATCTGAAATCCAAACCATATCAACTTTCTAGCTACGATATTTAAGATCTGTGTACTTTCACAAAAAAATTATTCACACAGAGTAAGAGAATACATTAAAAGATCGCCACAATAGCAAAGTGATTGCCCTTGTTGGGCTTGGTTTTGTTTTCATTTTCTTCTACACATCAAATCACAAATAAAGAGTGAATTCACTTTATTTTCAATAAAAAATAGACTCATGGGGTCAGAATTAGATGGATATTTAATAGCTGCTGAATTGCAGACACTGCTTGATGCCCTTGTTGGACATATGTACCTCGTTACTTCCTGGACTCTCTACTATAATATCACTTATAGTGTCTGAGTATATACTTCATCTATAACCTTACATAGCAAACATTCCCATAGCCAAACATTGCTGTATTCTTAGAAAACAGGAGTGAAATGTGGGGAAAAAAAAGAGCAAATTTCATTTGCTCAGGACCTCTCTTCAGTTTATTTTGAGCCTCAGTTCACCTTGTTTCTAAAACTATCTGCCTGTTTTCTTTTCACCGGAATTTTTTTTTCAAATTAATTTACGATAAGAGTGAATGAAATAAACTTGGTTTAAGTAGCGCGTATTCAATTCTATTTAATCGAAATTTTTATCTGGCTTCAAAACAGATTACATTGCTTGGAAACTCTTGGGGTCTTTTGAATAATTCTTGAGGATCAAAGTGTACTTTTGATGTGTATTTCTTTAAGTGAGGCTTTGTGCTTCCGAGGTAGCATATGCTCAGAGCGCTATTACACTTGCCGGCCTTCCTGAAAATTTGTGGTGTTTTACAAAAAACAAGCACATTTTTCAATTCAAGTCAGGAAGACTCTTTTATTTTTGCTGATTTCGCCTTCTTTTCTCTTTTCTAGCACAACCCTCAGGGCACATGATGTAATGGTCAGCACTTGCATGGGCGCAAGAAAGCCTTTCATGAACTGCAAACTTGATTCAATAAAAAATGATTGTGCTCCAGCTCTTTTTTTCCTCCCAAAGAGGGGAAAACATACAAATATGTCCAAAGCTTTCAGAATCCCAAAGACTTCAGTAAGTCTTTAAAACATCAATTATTTTTTAAAAGCAAGGAAAAGCAGCAACACACACAAAAACAATAGCAGACATTATTTTTATCCTAACTTAGATCAATGACACCAGATGTAGATTAAGGTTCTATGGCTTGAAGGGTCATGAGCTTCAGTCAAAACTCAACTTCAAGTTAATTGGCTGGTTGGGGGCTCCACAAAATGAAGAGACCTAGTTGTGTCTAATAGGGTAAGAGTCCATCACAGTTACTGAGCCTGTGTATCCCCTTGCTATCTTGTCAGGAACTCACTCTCACAACTAAATTCCTAAAAGTAGACACACCTTTCATCTTTCCTGATAAAAAATAAATTAAGACAAATGTAATCACGATAGATCCTCTTAGAAAATAACAGGAACAAAACATAAAAGCAAATAAAACCGAAATGCAAGGTGAGACTTGATTCCTCCTAGGTGCATATTTGAAAGCAATGTTTGTTTATAACTCTGGGTTTTGCCTGTATTATCCAAAAATCTGCTGACATCCATATGCATTTAAAGCACATGTGACATCATACCCTAATTTTAATGCTTCGCAAAGTATAAAGGTAAACCCCACCGTTAAGTGGCCAGATTTTCTTGCATACATTTTTTTTTTTTAAATCAACTTTTGAAAAACCAATTGAAAGTATCTTTGGACTACTAGGCAGGATTATTTCCTTTTAAAACTCCTTCCAGGTAGAGATGTCAGCAACCATTTAGAGTACCGCTATATGTCAACAGGGGGAAAAATTCACAAAAGAGAAAGAGCCACCATATGGAATTCACGAGACACTAAAGCTCTTGTCCACCCAAATTACACCAGTCCTCACATAATAAGAAGACAGTGCAGAGGCTGTGCTGTATGCCTTCCAGGCAGAGCTCCATAGCCAGCAATTAGTCTATATAGTCAGAGGCCAAAAAACCTTATTGTCTTACTTGCTGTATAATTATCTGTTATGATGAACTGTGATTCTAAGGACTATTGTCTTTACGCTTGGATCTGTGTGCAGAGTGGCTGTCTGGCTGAGACTCAAGAATGGACCTTCCTTTTAGTATCTCTGCCTGAGTGATTTTTCTGGTCTCTTCCTGGCTGGGTAAAACAGAGACTGTTTCTGCATGATTTATTGGGTTGATGAGAAGCAATTATGCCTTAAATGAAGTCATTCATGTCTGCCATTTTGTTTGCATATTTTCCAGTGTTCACCTGTTATTAAACCTGTCTTTAAACTGTAAGCTAGTTTCAAGTAGACTTTTGTGTCTAACACAGTTTGGTAATCAGAGAAAAACAAAACAGATAAAATGTTTTCTGCACAAATCACTCAAGCAAGAAATCTAATAAAGTGATTAAAATCTAAAATAGCATTTAAGAATTTCCTGGGCATTTTCATTTCTTTGAATTTCACCCTCCCCCCACCCCCTGAAAGATGACAATGACAACTGTCTTACTGGTCTTAGAATAAAAGTTATAGCAACTTTGACATCTGTTGGGGGAGAAGGAAAGAGCAAGGAAAGCAGTGGGTATTAATAAAACTTATTGTCAAAATAGTTATTGCAGTTCATTGTAATACGAAAATGATATCTTGGCATATGTAATAAAAGGATAGTAGAGGTATTTATTTAAAATTGTATTGTGTAGATGAGTTCATTAGAAAATGTAAGTTAAATTTTAAGGAACATAGAAAATAACCATATGTAATCATTAATTAAAAGTGCATTCAGATGAAATTAGACAACTAAAAGAACTCTATTTTACAGGGAATTTTCTAACACAAAAACACTCCATTGCACACCTTCTGGTTTTTAAATCTCTATAAAACAAATGTCCATACTAGCTTATAATGCAACATTAGATGAACTACAATTTAAAGTTAGGCTAGTCACAAAACAAAAATTGAGATTATCAATTTATCTAAATTAATACATGTTTTATTAAATAGATCATTATGAAATGATTTTTCCCCTTTGGGAAGTTTTAACATTCAGTCAGCGATTTATTAGCTATTCTTTGTTAATAGATATATTTTATAGCTACAATTAGCAAAAAAAAAAAAAGAAGAAGAAAAGCCACATGACTGAACTAGAATGATTTACTGGATATTTTTCTAATGGTAAAAACAAAATGGAATATTTTTAAGCAATTGGAAATATAATTGATGCTATGATTACTTATATTATTTCCTATTATTCTCATTCATTTTGGAAATAAGTCAATTTTTAAAATGAAATAAACTTAGAAAGTCATTTAATTTAAAAATAACTTCATTTTGCTTTTTAAAAAAATCCAAGTAACCATGTGTGTTTGATATTTGAGATTCAATGAAATAAGAGAAGACTTTCCTGATGGTTTAAAAGTACTTAATTTATCACCATTGAACAGAAAGCATTGCCCCCACCCCCGCCCAAGAGGTTTGTACTAAGGAGACCTCTGCTATTTAAAAAAAAAAAAAAAAAGGCTTGCAAAAAGCACTCCCTTTCCTAAATATTCAGTAATCCTAAATTACAAGGATAGAAGTGGATACTGCTGTGCTTAAAAGTATTTACTAAAATCATTACTGTTTCGATTATATATGTGATTTCTAAGCCTTTTTCCCTCATAGCTGGGAAATTTCCTGTGTCATTTACTTCCCTGCATTTTGCGTACAAATTCTGACTGACTGGGATCTTTGCCATTGAATTTTCTTCTCACTGAAGGGTTTTCTCTGCTCCTGGTGGGGCAAAGTCATGACCCAGAAAAAAATTGATTCATGAATTCTCAGGGTACAAGTAAAGAAGAGAGGAAATATGCCTTGGCTGAGCTCCGACTAGTGACAATTTAAAACCTGTAATTAGTCTGAATTCAAGCTGCAAAAGGAATCTGAATTAAAAATTCATTAATTCAAACTGATATATTAACTTTAACAAACTAGATCCCTTATTATAAGGAATCATTTTTACAAGCTGTTGTGTTCACTGCTGGGACCTAAATTGTACTAATTTTAAAATTATTTAAAGATGGGAGAAAGAACACCAGATTGCGTTCCATTGCGCCTTCTCTCTACCTTGATAAATGTTTTATTAGATTTGCTTGGCGTTAACACCTTAGTCTGGGTTTTATTTCCACCTTAGTCCTAAATTTCATGTTTGTAAATCCCCATTGTCCTGTGGAGCACATGTTCTTTAGCTCTTTCCCCCCTGATGTTTTCAAGACCCCCAAGACCCCTTTAGCTAACTCCCTGGCATTTCCATGAACTGCACTGCTGAAATGTTATACAGTAATTAATGTTGATCCTAGTACATACTCAGCCTCCAGTACAAATTAGGATGGAAAAGGTTATCATAATATTTTGCTAGTCTATTTGGTAGATTTGAATTGCTCCCTGTGGGGGACAAACAAAAAAGAAAGATGTTTCAGAAAGTTGGGTTTCAGAAGAAATACCACTGAGATAGTAGTGATGCCTTGAAAGTCATACACACTTGAAACTTTTCAGCTGAAAATAATAAATTAGCACATATGGACATATTGATTCTTAACTTATAGCTTTCTGGGGACCAATGTTCGAGACTGTCAGGGGGTCAGTAACACTGTCGGTGGATGGGCTCTGGAATTCAAACTAAAACTCTTATCGCTGGGTGGAGTTCAAATCCAGGTACAACCAACAGCTGGAGCTTCTCCAACTGTCAGTATTGTCTGAAAAACACTAAGAGACTAAATAATTTAGATTACACTATATTGACCTGTATAATTGTTTAAATGAGTAATGCAGTCACCAACTGAAAGAGGTCAACCATCTGTAGAGGAAACACAGAATTTGGTTTCATTTCCAAACAAACTTTTGAAGAGCAAATTGTTTTTTCTGTGGGAGGTAGGGGAAAGTCTGAAGACAGATTAATGGCTTCTCCTGCTAAATAAAGGTTAAAGCTTCTGTCATTTACAGAATGCAACTTCAATAGAAAAGAAGCCATAAGGCAGCTGGTCCAACTGCCAAATAATCAGTGTAAATGGGTATTGTATTGAGTGGGTTAAAAGGTAAGTGATTTTGAGAATACAGTATTATTTCACTCTGTGTCATCATCAGTCATTACATGTATGTGTGAGTACATGTGTATATATAAAGGAAGAGGCTTCGGAAAGAATAAATGTTAGAAAAACCACATTTTTACAAAGAATGGCAAATAGTTTGTTTTAAAAGCAACCCTACCTAAATCCTTATCTCTGAAGTACGGAGTTGTAATAAATCATGATTTGAGATGCCTGTATTATATACCCAGTTTATTTTGATAAAAGTGCCTATTTTAACTAGGTTAACACATACTGATCAACTCTTGGTGTTCATGCAGTTCACATGAATTAAAGGCTGCAATAATTAAGTGCCCCTACAAACTTATTCTCCAGAGCCATTACTTTCTAATGGGTTACTTGCCAAGCAAAGTGGTTTAATTATTGGATTTCTTCTGTGATCCTCTCTTCTCTTACCATTGTACTTTAATAGGCTTCTCCAGTCTCTTCATGGTAAACAAATCATAAAGCAAGAGAATGGCAAAGAGGAAAGAAATTAAGTTCTGTGTTACTATGAGCTAACTATGACATAATTTTTTAAAAGATTATCTTTGCCATTAGTCTTTATTTCTTATATAAATGTGCACATACACCTACAAACTAGTTCCATCTTAGCTCTCAGCAATTTGACTATGGATAAATGTTTAGTAAACTCCTTTGTCAAATTGTTTTGGACATTTTGTCCATACATTTAATAAGAATGACCTTCAATATTCATCTTTTCATCATTACTCATCTGTTCTGAATTTAAAAATGTTTACCATAATAATTCAATATACCATGGAAATAATAGCATTGCATATGTGCAATGTTGAGCTTTTAAAAATGCTCCTTGGTTGTGGTAATACTGAGCCAATAAACAGTTACAAATTTGGGCAATATCCACAAATTGTTACTGAAATGTAATTTTAGATGCTACTGGTTAATAACAAATGCTAGTTAGTAATCTGTTATTTTAAAATAACATTTCCTGAGAGTCTACTGAGGATTTGGTTCTGTGGAGAATGCAGAAATAAACAAAATAAAGATGCTATTTATAATTTACTTGCAATATAATAAAATTGAAGTCCATTGACTTATATACTAGGTCTCATTTTTAAGAATATACCCAGAACATTTAACAATTATCATATAAGTGCCTGTATCATATACCATATTCTCATGCTCTGATTTTGATGAGGAAGCATACATTCTCTCTCTCTCTTTCTCTCCTCTTTCTCTCATACATATACGTACAAAGACAGGAAACTGTACACATTTCTCATCTGAATTAATTTTTAAAAGACTAGGAGAAGCAGGACTTCACACTTTCTTTATAATTGTGTGTGAGACCTGGGTGCCACCATTTCCCATTCTATCACCCACATCTCAAAAGTGAATACCACAAAAGTTGTTACTTCGTAAAATATTATCCAATTTATGGATTATTTCAAATAGAATCCAACATAATGGATGTCTCCATTGCTTCAAAAAATTACTACAAAAAATTAAAAACTCAGTAGTGACTCAGAAAAGTAAAAGTTCAAATACATGATTCAGTTTTTGAACATGATGAACTAGTTACATTGACATAATTTTGATACTTAATGTCTTATCTTTTGACCCAAATATTTCTGTACTATCTATCATAATATTTGTGAAAGAAATTGAACATAAGAAAAAAAACCTATAGTTCCAAGATATAATTCTTCAAATGTTGTTCTGTATTTCTAAATATTTTTCTGGCTTTAAAAGAAAATCATACTTTGTTTGAATACTGCTAATATAATCATACTTTATTTCAACAAATCTGAAGGTCTTACTTCATACCAGACACTGAACTGGATGCCAGGTATATAGAGTGAATAAACCTTAAAGACCTTACTCTCATGGAACTTACATACTAGTCATAAATTATGGGAACTATTCTAAGTAAGGGAAAATCCCAGTATTTGAGGGAAATTGTAGAGTTTAGGGGTATAGGTCAACTAGATCAGTGCTACCCAAAATGATAGTCATGAGTCACATGTAGAAAGAACTGTGGCAGGATTTTCAGTAGAACACAACCTTATATTTTTCAAAGTACACCATGACATGTCTGTTGAGAATAGAGTAACCCTGGTTTATGACGACTGTCTTGGGGTCAATACCATCTTTCACTCTCTTTCACTCTAGAGTATGTGGTTATGGAGTGACCCACTAAGACAAACACCCAGGTAGTTTGGATAAGGATTATAGCATTGAAACAAAACATATTACACACAGGAAATGGACATTTCTATCATATGATCCTATACTTGTTTTTTAAAATTTAATTAAGATAAAATATATGTAACATAAATTTGGCATTTTGGCCAGCTTTAGATAAGTAGTTCAGTAGTATCCTGTACATTCACTTTGTGTTGCAGCCATCATCACTATCCAGCCCCATAACTCTTTTCATCTTTAAAGTTGAAAATGTGTACAAATTAAACAAGAGTTCCCCATTCTCCCCCAGACCCCTGGAAACCACCATTCTACTTTCTGTCTCCATGAATTTGACTGTTAGTTTTCTCATAGATGTGCAATCATAAGGTATTTGTCTTTCTTTGGTCAGTTTATTTCATCTTGTTTCTTTTATGTTGTAGTATGTGTCAAAACCTCATTCCTTTTTAAGGCTGAATAATATTTCATCATATTTTGTTTTTCCATTAATCCACTGACAGACACTTGGATGCATGCATCTTTTTGGATATTGTGGAGAATACTGCTATGCACATATGTGCATGAATATTTCTTCAAAACCCTACTTTCAATTCTTTTAGGTATATAATCTGAATTGCTGGATCATGTATTTCTATTTTAAATATTTTGAGGAAGCAACAAATTTTTCCACAGTTTCTGCATCATTTTACAGCCCAACAGTATACAGGGTTCTGTTTTCCTACAACATCACCTGAATTTTTATTTTGTCTTTTTTTTTTTTTAATAGTAGCCATCCTAAAGAACACGAGGTGGAATCCTATATTTCTTAAGCTACAATTTGCATATCCAGCTACAACATAGTACATCTTTTTGAATGTCAAGTCACTGCAAAGTGTTGGTTAAAACTGATTTTGTATTAGAACAAATAGATTTTTATGAAATTGAAAATAGTCTGTGCAGAAGCTCCACCCACAACATAGCAGAAGAGAGAGGCTGACATCACCCTCTCCTTGAAACAGCTACCAGAAAAAGTTCTTAGCATTAATCCAGACACTTCAAACCAGCTACAAAAACCCACGACTTCTCCAGGGGGTTAGAGAATGAGGTTATTTGCTGCTGAGGGGAAAGACTAGGAGGCCAGAGGGAATATCTCTGGGCTGGGGGTCGACATTCCAAGTCATCCCAAAAGAAACGCGGGTCATTGTGAAATTCTTTGCAGGAATATTCCTGACATTAGAGTGGGCATGGGCCCAATCCTGGGCAGCAGGAACTTAGCAGACTCTGACCCGAGGAATTAGGAAACCCCCGCAAGGCCACTGAAAACTCCCCTCTCTCCTCCCAGACACGATCAATAGAAGCCAGGTGGAGCCAAGCCAGACTCCATAAAAAACACCACCAGAAAGAAGGACTTTAGAATGAACTCACCAATCCTCCTGGAAGGCAAACCAATGGCGAGTTGTTTTCCCAGCCTTGTAGACGCAGTAGCTGAGGCAAGGCAGTAGCAGAGCAGGCGCGGCCATTGTGCGCGGCCATAGTGTTCGGTAGGCACGCAATGCGTGCTACGCACAAGCTTCCTCTGAGCCAAGTGTAAATTTTTTCCCTGAGTGTGAGCCTGGCGATCCGGACATTGCCTTTCCCACTGAGAGCCCCAAGCTTCATAGATCATTGCAATGCCAGCAAGGCACGGAGCAGGTTCTCTATGATCCGGGCAGATAGGTGAGGAGTCCTGGAGCCCTTGTGGCTTTTTCAAGCTTTTAATGTTCCCTATGGCATTTGCAGTGAGGCAACCAGTGCAGGGCAGGCAGGAGGACGGATGGCCAGGAGGCTGCAGGCCTCCCAGCCCCACACGAATCTTCACTCTCTCTGGCGTTCTCTCATGGTCTCTCTGCTGCAGCCCGCCGCAAGGTCTTCTGCCGCTTCACTCTGTTCTCTGCCAATGCATGGCGTCCTCTGTGACACCGCCCTTACATGCGCAGTCTCTCCAGGCCCAGGTGCGCCCACTGACGCTCTCCCACATCCTACTCCATGTGCCATCATCAGGCATGCCTGCAGGACCGCAGGGGTCTATCATTAATGCTAATGGTGGTGGGGCAGACAATCCTGATCATTCTTTCATTTACCCTGCAATCATGATTCCTGGAAGAAAGGAACAATAGTGAGGTAGAAAAGGAAGTGAAGGCAGCCAGTGTTCAAAATGCAGCTTACTATGGAACAAAACAAGAGGTAGAGGTGACTAACTTTATTCCTCAAACCAAGGTCAAATTTTAAAGCCTGAGGACCACCCCCCATCCTGCCTCCACCACACAAGAACAAAGATAAATACCCAGCATCCAATCACATATACGCATATAAATAGCTACAAATGAGGCAATATACATGCCTAGGCTGCAAGGCACATCTCAACACAAAATGGAAAGCGAAATCAGAAGAACAGAAGTCTGGGACTTCTAAAGGAAACAGAAGTAGATAAACTATTACCCCATGGTAACAACAAAACAAAAATCCAGAATGAAGAAGCAAAGAAATCAATAGAAATACTAAGGAAAGCCAGAAAGAGTAGAGAGAAACAAACAACAGGAAAATAAAACAATAAAAAAGCAAAAACAAATGACTGAAAACAATTATATAATCACCCTAAATGTGAATAGTCTGATTCATCAATAAAAAGACATAGGCTAACAATGTGGATGAAAAAATTCCAGCCATCAATACCTTGTTTACTGGAGACCCATTGAAAACCAAAGATAAAAACAAATCAAAAATAACAAGCTGCAATAAGGGCTAGTAAATCAGACAGTAAATCAGGAATTGCTATTTTTATATACAATAAGGTCAACTTTCAACTAAAAAAATGTAACCAGATACAAAGAGGGACACTATTTAATGATCAATGAAACACTCACCAAGACGATATAGCTCTTGTTAATATTTGTGCTTCAACATTTTGTATTCCCCTTGGGTAGCCCACCACCAATTCACCTGTGATCCATCTCCGTGGTCCCTTGTGTCCTTTTCTACTCCATTTTGTGCCCTATCCTCCCCTCCCACCCGCTGAGTGTCTCTCTCCTATTTGGTTTCCTTATAGTCCTGTTATGTAAAAGACATAAATAACAATAAAAATATATATTTAATAATAAAAAAACAAAAAATAAAAAATAAATTTATTATTATGTTCTTTAAAAAATAAATAAGAAAATTGATAAACACATTAAAAAATATTTGTGCTTCAAATATAGGAGCACAGAATTACATAAGGCAACTATTAACAGACCTACACTATATATATCAACTCAATATGGACAGCTAATTTTTGACAAAGGAGTTATTTTAATAAATGGTGCTAGGGAACATGGCTAGCCACATGCAAAAACATAAGTCAAAACTCATATTTAACACCATACACAAAAGTTCACTCAAAATGGATTAAAGACTTGGACTTAAGAACTGAAAACATTAAGTACTAGAAAGAAAATACAAGGGACACACTACAGGACATCTACCACAAAGATGAATTTGGGAATACAAACTTAGCAGCAATGGACAAAAAAGCCAAAGTAACCAAGTGGTACTATATCAAACTTAAAGGTTTTTGCACCTCAAAAGAAATCATCACAAAAACAAAACAGCAACCTACAGAATGGGAGAAAACAGTTGCATACCTTTACATCTGATAAGGGGTTAATCTCCAAAATTTACAAAGTACTTACACAATCCAAAAAATCCACAAATGACCCAATTAAAAAATGGGCAAAAAACCTGAACAGCCACTCTCTAAAGCAGACATTCAGATAACCTATATGCATATGAAAAAAATGTTAAACATGACTTATATAAAAGAAATAAAAATTAAAACCACACTGATATAACACCTCACTACTGTGAGAATGGCCCATATTAAAAAAAAAATGGAATTAACAAATCTTGGCAAGGCTGTGGTGAAAAAGGAATCCTCTTCTACTATTAGTGGAAATGTAAGCTGATACAGGCCCTGTGGAAAATGTATGGAGCTATCTCAAGAAAACAAAAGTGGAAATCCTGTTTGATCCAGCAATACCACTATTTGGTATCCAAATTACATGAAAAATTTAACACAAAAGATCCATTTATGCCTGTGTACATAGCAACACTGCTTGCAATTGCCAAATCATGGAACCAAAACAAGTGCTCTTCAACAGATGAAATCTTAGAGAAACTATGGAACTTATATTCAATGGAATATTACACAGCTGTGAAGGAAGATGAAGTGGTGTCATTTAGGACAAAATAGATCTTGAGGTGGTTATATTGAGTGAAATAAGTCAAAAAGTGAAAGACAGGTTTTGGGGGGTTTCACTACTCTGTGGAATATAAATACCCCCCCAAATACATGCAAACAATAAAAGAAATAAAAATTTGAACTCAGCAAAAAAGAAGATAATGATTACTAGAGGGCATAGGGGAAAGAATGGAGGGGGCAGGGGAGAGAGACACATGAAATATGGGCATGGATGAATTGGTGGAGGCTAAAAACAAAATTAAAAATCTACCAGATTTCTGTCAATAAAAATTGGCATAATCATGCAATTCTTTTGATACCTATCACACCTATTCACAGGTTACACTTTGTACTTGATCCTCTTGATTCTCATAAAAGAGGAGGGAGTAGGGATAAATCCTGAAAATTATCATCAAGAAAATTATTGACACTTCAGAGAATCCATTAAAAATTCTTCAAGGCATACTAACTTCTCAGACTGAGTAGAAAGGCTGTTTCTACCATCAACAGTAGATTTATAATCCGGAAATGTAGAATAATTTTCATAAATGTGGTTGACAGAGGTGATAGCTCCCAACTTCTAAGCTTGTTTCATTCCAAAATTTTCAACCATCCTCATTTTTAACAAAATCTCTCCTCCTCTCCTTTGTTATTATCCTGTCCCTATCCATCTCCCCAGACAAGCACTTTTTACTGGAGTCAGTTCATTTTTTCACACTGCATTTAGAAAACCTTTCTCTCAGTCTGAGTCCCATCAAGAGATATGATAGCCAGTTACATTTTATTGCCAAATATTGCCAGTTTGGTGACATATATTCCTTATATTAGAAAAAAATGTTTGCTTAATATCATGTTTCCAGTTTTGCTACATTAAAAAGAGCATGACATCCAAGAGTGAGATGATTTATAATCTTACCTTGTTTTTGGTCACCCAGTTACAAATTGAATGGAAAACCAATGAACAAAGATATCAAACACTAATTCAAAGACTAAAGACAAAATACTAATCATTTCAATGATGATTTTTAATTCTAATTTACTCTCACATCAATAAAACTAGAGGAAACAGTAGTGATAAACTCTAGACTTGTGACTTCTGCAAACCAGCTCCCTCACGCAAAAGCAGCAGCTATGGACTACTGTTCATGTTCACCTTCCACTGGACCTTAAGTAACACTTTGCCATTCAACTTGAGATCTGGAGAGTCTGCATGCCAGAAGTGTCCTAGAAATGCCAACCACTCTACTAGAGGCTTGGAGATTGTCTTTGTCCCATGAGTTAAGTTAAAAGGGTGTAGGCCATGACTCATCCTTAAAAAATGATTTGTATTTTCTCTGTCTATTTATGTGGGTGTATAAAAGGACAGGGATAGAAACTATCTTCAGTTTGTCTCTTGTCTTTTTAAAAATAAATGAGAATGTAATTAACTTAAACTTTTTGTACTTCTTGTTCCTGTACATGCTTTAAGAAAAAAGCTCTGATTAGTCTCAAATATGCATGCTATGTCAATTTCTATGCGAGAGTCTCTTAATATTGATGACTTTCTCTCCTCACACTCTATACCCACTTCAAATTGAAATTTTCATGATTTTCTCTAATGCTATCACAATGTTTTGCTTATATCTCTGTGAACACATCCATCTTCCAGTGAGGCTTCTTTAAGGTGAAGGACCATGTATCTTTTTATCCATCTGGAATCTGAGGCTAAACTTTTTACAAAGTTGTCCTTCAGTAAATAAAGAGTGCTTTTGCTGTTTTAGAACCACTTACAGAAGAATTTTATTGAGTTCATTATGCAATGTAATTTTTCTTTACTATAAATGGTGAAGCTTGCTTCATCTTTAAACTAGGACATTAAGTCCTGACAGGTACTAAAGGTAGCATAGTCCAGAGCTAGATTGTCAGGATCCATAATCCCGGCAAATTATTTAACTCTTCTCAGTATCCTTATCTGAAAAAATGGGTAGTATTAATAATTGGACCCACTTCACAGGCTTGTAAGACTCTAAATTAGTTAATGCATGCAAAGTACTCAGTGCTTGCTCAAATTAAATTTTAGCAATGCAAGTAAACAGGAAATAGCAAATCAAGAAAGTCAAGATTGAGTCAGTAATTTAGAAGTTAAAATCTGATACCTAGAATTTCATTAGTAATTTATAAATCAGTGAGCTTTTGTGATCTATCAATGCGTATTTTACAAGTTTTCAGAACTGCTCATTGTATGAGACCTAGCATTCATTTTATTTATTTATTTATTTATTTATTTATTTATTTATTTATTTATTTATTTTATTGAGGGAACATTGGTTTATATCATTAGATATGACCTAAAGGATTTGGAAAATAATATTTTATAACTTGTATAAAATAATTTGGCATTAATTTTATCTGTTCTGTGAGATTTATGCTACAATGCTTATTTTTAGAAGGCCTTCATTCCCAGTTCGTACAAAACTTTAGATGTGGGAAAATTCACTATCTTAACAAATCATTTAGCTGTATAACATGTTTGTCTCTTTTTTGTAAAACAAAATGCCACATCATTTTATCAATTGATACTCCCAATGATGAGTCTTTGCACATATACACCAAACACTTATCCAAACATTTACGCCTCATACATGTTCTGATAAGGCCCACAAAGGAAGGAAAATTTGTTTTAGAATCTGTAATCTATAAAGTTTTGCTGTATGTCAAGACCAGTCATAACTTAAAATTCAGGAATCTAGTGGTCCTCATGTTTGTATTTGGATCTTCATGTTTTCAATTTAAAGTAAATCTAAGAAAAAAATTTTAAATTGAGAATAAGCAAACATGTATTTCCAAAGTTCCTTTTTTGTAACCTCTTTGATTCTTCTTTATAAACTCTGCACTTTATCAGCTTCCCAAACTTTTCTGATAAACTAAATATCAGGCATTTCTGTGTCTTTGACTTTTTAAATATAGCCTTTGTAAAGTAAAAATAAATGCTGATTATAATGTAAAAAGAATTTTTAAATTTTCTTTCTCCTGTATTTACACATAAGAATTGAAGAAGTCACACGTCATTGCTTTATAATTATTTATACCTTTTGTTTCTTAAAAATATTCTTAAAATAAAAATTTTTTAAGTTTTGAGGAAAGCCAGTTTAGAACTGTAATTAAGAAGTTCTTAAGCAGTATTAAGCCTACATGATAAATTAATTCTTACACAACTAAAGACCCTGAGTTTTTTTAAGCATATATAATTATTTATTTTAATTTTCATCTATTAACCAAAGATTAAAATGTTCAGAAAGGAACAAACATGACAATTTTAAAACTCTGTAACAGATGTTTCTTTTAATGTTTTACTTCATACCAGGGAGTTTAAGGCTTGGTATTCCAATATACTACCTTAAAACAGTCTTCTACAAACCCACAGTTAGATTTTGCCATGTTCAATGTGGCACTTAAATCATTGTCCCAACAATTAAATATGCATTTGAAATTTAGGCTGTGCACTATACTTTAGCAACTTTTCCAAGCTGTTAAAAAGTAATAGGTATTCTTTTAATTTTCTTTTGGTGATTATGGAGGATGCAAACTCATGAGTTTCTATGGAATTAATGACAGGCTATTTTGACATGCACTTTTTAACCAAAGATTTCAAAAGACTAGAAGATTGTCAGACATGAAGGGAAATTAAGGGATTGATATCAAAAGTCACTTAAATTAAAAATAAATAGAGAATCTTTTTAATAGGTGGGTGCTGTTGGGTAAAATATATCATACTCCACAGGAAGTTTGTTTTTCATACTAATATCAGAGATTATAAAGCAGATGACACTGAGATTTAAAATAACATTGATTTATCACTATAAAATGTGAAGTGGACAGACTTGATTAGTGCATTGATTCATTTCATTAAATCTTGCTTGCTTGCTTCCTTGCTTGCAAATATTTTAAAATCTATGATAGTATAAAGACAATAAGCAAGACATGTTTTGAAAGACTGACAACCTAAATGTGAATAAGGCCTATCATTTAATAACAAGGACAATGACAGTTAAGAAATAGAACTAACAATGCCAGGATTTGAGATCTCTTAAAAAGATACCATAAAGACACATGTGAATATGGACATAAATATCTGTGTAAATATACTATGCCTATGTTTTTTCAATAATAGTTAAGACTATATAAAATACCTACATGGAAATTGTGAAAGTTTAAGAGAAAATGTTAGATATTTTAAAATAATCTATCAACAAGAGCAAAAGTAAACATCATTCATTCTATACTATTTTCTTCTAGTATTCTTGCATATTAAAATGAAGAGATTTCATTATTTCCCCAGGTAAATTTTTAAAAATCATGAAAATACTTCAAAGTGCTGAGATATGTGTGTTTACACATATTCAGCATATAATCATAACATGTCTAATAAATTAACCAATATACACCAATGAAATGACTATTAAAAATAATTCCTGTACAATAAAAAAATGCTACCTATTCACCAAATTGTGGGTAAATAGCAACAGCCTGTGGTCATTTCTGATGTTGCAGTTTCCCTAAGTATTTACTGTAAGTGTAAATGTAATATTTACTATAAGCATTTTATTTCTAATGTCTTCCTTTAGTACCTGTCTTAATGAAGTATAATGCCATTGATCTAACCCTCTTCCCCACAAAGTACCAGCTTTTAGGAAATAAAATCTGAAACTAAAAATTCTGATTAGCTACCCATTCATTAGTTATTGTGGAGTGGGAAGGGAGGTGCTATTTTCCATTTAAAAACAGAAAACCTCCCAATCGTACACACTTCAAAATCTCTGTGATCCAGTTGATATCCTGAGTTCATACTCAGGATGATTCAAATATTGTAGCCCTTCGTAAGGAGTTTAGATTGTGTAATTAGGGCGGGTAAAACATCATTAGAAGGTACAAAGTAGGAGAGTGAGAACACAGTTTAAAACACCCTGTTTGGAGTTCTCCATGGATTAGCGTGGAGAGATAAGTGTTAGGATAGGGACTGAGGAATCTATTTTAATAAACCAGATGAGACAGAGAAATAGCAGTAAAGGTGGTGAAAGATGGACAGATTCAGGAAATGTGGGGAATAAACGCAGGGACTTTCTGATAGATTACAAGTGGGCGTGGCTTCATAACCTATATCTGAAAGGTATGAACGGACACCCCTAAATCATTATAGTGTTGGAAACCAATATTACCTCAACAAAAAGTAACACACCTTTTCCTAGGTAGGACTAAAGAATCAAGATGAATATAGGTTTTTCACTTGACTACCTATGTTATGAGATGAAGAGAAAAGAGGACAAACGGTTTGAAATTAGTAAGAGTTGTAATTTAGGTATGATAATTTGGGTGATTTTAACCATCCCTGAGGATAAATGGGAAGTGATCAGATTATAGATCTGGAGTTCACAGAAGTCCAACAGGTTATCATTGGAAGGTCATCAACTTATTGGAGATACCTATGCTTTGAGACTAGAGTCATTCATTCATTTATTTAACAAGTATTTATTGAGCACCTACTGTGTATTATTCTAAGGTATCATTAGGTATTATTCTAAGTGTTAGAAGTACAACACTGAAAATTTTTCAGATAAAAATGTTTGCCCTAGTGAGGCTAATGTTCTATGAAGAGATCCCCCAGAAAGGAAATGTTGATGCAAGGAGAGGATACAGGACTGATCTCTGGGACATTCCCATCTTCACTGAATGACAGAATGAGGAGGACTCCACATAGAAAAGGTGAAAAAGCTGTCAGAGAGGGAGGGAGATAGGCCAAAAGATTATGTGATGTCACAGAAGCCAAAAAAAAAAAATGTTCAAATTTGTGAAAATCTGCTGAGGTATGGAGGAAGGTTAGAATTACAAAATGATAAATATGAAATGAGTTTTAATTAGATGAAAAAGAGATTGTGTCTTTAAGACTCCAGTGAAATGACAGAGGGAATCTGTAATCAAGGGGATTGATACAAAAACCATGGAAGGTAAAAACCTAGAGGAGGTGACTATAGATTGTTAGACAATTTTACTGTCAAGGGCTGTTGGAAAGCGGGCAAGTAATTGGAGGGTGAGTAGTTAGACACATGTGTGATGTTTTACCATGTATATGGCACATAGTTAACACCCAGTGAATACTAAGCATTACTAATGAGGATAACTAAGATGAAAACTTACAATTTGGATTAGGAATAATTTCAAGCCATACCTCATTTTACTAAGAGTCACTTTGTCGTGCTTCACAGATATTGTGCTTATTAGAAATAAAAGGTTTGCCCAACCCTGTCTCAAGCAAGTCTTTGTTTTCATTTTTTCCAAGCATGCACTCACTTTGCTTTTCATTTTCTAGCAAAAAAAAAAAAATGTTTTAACTGTTTACAGATTCTAATCTTTTTGTGTTGAGGCAACATTGGTTTACAATATTGTATATAATTCAGAGGTAGAAGATAAAGTATTTTTTAATTAAGGTATGGACATTTCTTCTTAGACATGCTATTACTCACTTCATTATGACAGTAGTGCAAATGCAACTTCTGTATGCACCAAAAGAACACAAAAAATTGTGTGATTTATTTTATTGAAATGTTCACTTTATTGTGGTGTTCTGGAAATTAACCCATGCTATCTCCCAGATTTCATATACTGACCATGGTTTATCACTGAACCTGAGAGCTATGGATTTTTCATTGAACATCTTAAAAGTAGTTCAGATTACATAAGTATTCACAAATGAATGAATTTAAAATAATGACAAACATATTAAAGATATAAATATCCAACTCAATGCTAAAAGAATCCCAATAAAATGTTATTATTAATTGGTAATTTTTAAAATTATAATATTCAATGCTGGTCATATGCAAGGAAATTAATCTTCAACTGAGTTTTTAAAACTATAAATCTTTTCTGAAATGTAAATTCATAGGTGTCCAAAGCCTTAAAATGTGCTTTCTTTTAGTTTTGTTCATTCATATTTTCTGTGAATCTCATTATAGTACATTTAATGGGAAGGAAATTATAAAGTTAAAGAAAAATGAAACTCTGACATTTAAAAAAGAGAAACTAAAAATATGTACATTTTGCAAGTAGCATTTGATGTAAGTCTCTATAAAATTGGTGAAATACCCAGGCATTCATACTTTTGTTATCTCTAGTGTAATTCTTATAAAGCTCTATATTTAATACTTACTGCTTCATGAACACTTAGGGTTCATGCAATTGGTCACCTTCTTAGATGGGTGCGCTTCTAGGAGCACAAACCCCATCCCTGGGCTGATTTTACTTGTTTTCCCGACTTATTAGATAGAGCTTAGTTAATGGTCACATAAATGAAAGCACTTAATGATTAGGGATGTGTTTTTCCCAGTATCCCTTTGATCCATTTGAGCAACCCTGTCCACAGAGCAGTACAGTTAAAGCTGGGCTGCCTATGTGGAACACAGAGAAACAGACCAACAATTTTGACTTGTATAAGATTCGGTGGGCCTAGGCTACAGCCCCCAAGTTGGCATACAAACAGAAAAGCAGAAGTCTCAAAGGGCTATAATCTCATTCCAGTGTCTCAAAATGAGATGATTCTGGCATGATAGGGATAGCAGCGGATGCTACAAAAGTAGAAAATGCAGACTTCTACTGGCTAGAGACAGGGCTCCACACACTGTTACAGTTTCACTTGAAACTGATTTTTTATATCAACTACATAATATTTTATACTTAGCACTTTACACGGTTTAAAATGTTTTTTATTTCATTTACGTTTTAGAGTCATCCTATTCCCATTTAAAATGTTGAAAACTCAAATTCAGTGACATCATCCCCTATGGAGTAAGGAGGCTTCATAAGATCTCCTTAACCTCTGTAAGCGTAGTTCCAATATACTGCAAAACGCACAGCAGAAAGGCCACAGTGTGTGAGTGGGCATGAGGGCGTTGCATCGATTTACCTCTGCCCTTTAAAGGCCATCAGGACTACACCGGCCAGGCTATCTTTGCACGAGCTGCTTCTTACATATGGCCCCGAGCACGCTTCCGGCATCAGTGTCTTTGGGAGAGGTGTGAAAATATTTCTCTCTGAGTCCAGGAGAGTGGGCTGTTCGAATTCTCCTGGAGACAAAAGAAAGAATTGGTTCCAGTGCCTTTTTCAATCCTAACAGCTTTCAGATGACACATTGGGAGTCATTTATACAGACTTGAATATACCCCAAAGCATTCCTCGCCAAGCCTTCCCACAGTCTACACGAGCCAATGCAGATCACTTTATTTTAAAAGGTTATATGTTATGTAAAACCCACACAACTAGCTGTCTTAGATTTTTTTCTACCCCTACTTGGACTTCTACAGGGTTTCCTCCATATTTTCCATCTTTAACTATAGACTAACTGATTTGTTGTCACCCATAAACCAATGTTCATTTCTGCAATTCCCCTCCAAAATGCACCAGCTATTGGAAGTTCTGCTTGGTTCATCAATAAAACCTACTGCTCAGTAGTCACCAGCCCTGCCAGTTGACAAGCAAAGCATATATCCTAAAAGTGACACTGCTGGAAATCTATTTTTTATTGATTAGAAAAATCAAACATGTGCCATGCACCTCAGGCCCAAAATGATCCTTTTTTACTGATAGGAAACTCCTGGAGTCATTTCTGAATGTCTCCCTTGAATTGTATTTAACCCCTGCTATAGGAGGATGCTTCAGCAGGACTGTGTTTTCTTCGAAGTTCATTTCAGCGATTAGAAAGACTTTCTTACACATTTTTTAAAGGAAAATACTCCATTCAGAACATTCTAGCACCAAAAGGCACACCAAACCTCTGCAATGACGTACTGGAAAGGGGGTGTCTTATTGATTCCTATATAGCCACCAAATGTCCTACCCCCTGGGAAGTAACTCTTGCCTTCTATAGGCAAGTTGGAAAATAAAGTTTTATTCCTGATTATATATTACTATGGCAACTATTTAATTGTGCATGGTGCCATTCATTCTGTTGTAGTAACAAGTGGCTAACTTTATTTTTATTGTTGTTCATATTTGCAACTTGTCATTGCAGAAGTAGCTTCAAAGGAGACTTACATGGATATTTCAGAGATGAGAGCTAGTTCCCTAGCATGCAATAACTGTGACCCATTTCATAAACAAATTTCACTGAAATAGCAGTAAGGGGCATTGGTCACCCATTCTTTAACTTTTTTAAAATTTTCTCTGCCTTATAATATTTTGGGAGGATACTCAACCCCTAAGGCCCCTTCCAGAGAGCTCATATTTTTTGTCCTTCCTTTATTAAACCTATATAATTCTTATTAATATAGTTAACATGGTTCAAATAATTCCAGGTTCAATTATTATTAGATAACTCTGGGTTCAACTTACTGGTTAACCTGAAACCTCATACTTCATATATATAAATGTATGTATTTTGTTAACCTACAATTTATCTGTCTTGAAAATATACAAAAAACCCTAAGCCTTTGTAAACATAAATATTTTAAAATCATTAAAAAGAAATATAGGTTTATAATTTTATTTACAGAGCAAGAGTATATGAATTTATATATTTAAAGAGCATAATTTAAATTTTATGAGGAGTATAAACTAAATTTTATTTTCTACAAGAGTGCAAGTTCATATATGTTTGTATGCATACACATTATTTCCTAGATTTTTAAATGTGCACTTGGTAAAATATGTATACATACTCAATTTCTAGATTTTATGTTTGAGTCTGCTACTAAGTGCAATGAGCAATTTTTCAAATCAGTTTTTTATTATTTATTTTCTAGAAATGAAAACAACATGAAATTATACTTTAATAGTGGATTGCCAATGCAATTATAAGTTATTTTCCCCAACCATCTCTATTTTTGGTAGATGATTAGTGCCCCGTGGGATCCAGAGACTTCTCTGATCGAGAGCTGTTTGTTTTCTGCATGCTGCAATTATATATTACACATACACCAATGATGAGTAGCCTCATGTGTTGGGATAAATATGTTATTATAAGTTCAAATGCTTAGATACTTTTTTCGATGTTTATTTGAGCTGAGCAAAACATAGTGGTTTGAGTTCACAGGGGGCTTATGTAAACCTTTTGGGGGAGAATTTCAGCGCACAGGGGTTTGTAAGCAGATGGCATATGCAAGCAATCACACTTCTCCTTGGTGGGAGGGATGGCATTCTCAGGGTAACAAAATAAGAGAGGGAGGTGCCATGACAAGTCTGTTCTCAGAGTCTCCACCTGGATTTTCCCCACAAGGCAGAGACACTAAGCATAAGTTTGAAAGATAACATGGAATGAAATCACCGTCAAGTGCTCCTTTCAACACCTCCAGACTGGCACCCCCATGTTCCCTCTGGGAGCCTTGTAAAGGAGTTGAACCATCACACTGTTAAGAACTGAGGTAAAGTTTGGCAGGAATTTGATGAAATTATGTTTAGGAATGTTGGAACCCTGAACTATCCATTAATTGTCCTTACAGTGTGTCACCAACAAAACATTTACAAAAAACAATTTCCAAATAAGAATCAATGGGCCACTTTAATAACAGTTGGACCAGCATCCAATTTTGCAATGTATAAAACTCTGGAAAATCTGGATTGGAATATATGTAAGAACCCTCAACCTTCCAATCAGCTGCACCCATTCCCCACCCAAACCTTGGAAGGATCATTCTGCCAAAGTTATAAGAACTCAAAACATGACCTGTAAGATAAGATGCGGAGATAGAAAAGAAATATAACCTGGTTCCAGTGAAAACTGTGCACTAGTTCAAATCAGTTGAAACCAATTTATATCTGAACCAGTTAAAACAATGCACAAAGTTGGGGTGAGTCAGGAACCAGACAAGGGGAAGAGAAAGGAATAAGGAGAATAATGAAATGTAGGTACATGCTTCTTAACTCTTAGTGAGGCCAGATGTGATAATAAACATACTTACAACTCTTTCGTAAATTTAAAACTACTTTAAAATATTTACTTACATGCAAAACAAGTAAAGAGCAGTTGGTACTATGCAAACTTCAAAGTTTAGCCTATGTACTTAGATTAATTCTTAGCAAACATAGTAAATCCTCAATAAATGAGAGACATTATTATGAATAAATGCACAATGTACAAACATTTAAGAGTTTTGATAATAACTTGGCTAAATAAAAATAAAGTTTAAAAATATTGATTCAGTGACTGTTTGGTAGTTGACTTGGAAAAAGACAGTAGGTTCTATAGATTCTGGGAGATTTTTCATAAAATTTTCTACCTCTCTGTACCTTAGTTTCTACTTCGCTAGATAGAGCATCTATAAAATGCTGAAACTAAGTTCACCATAGATTTTTGTGGGTAATAAATGCATTATTAAATAGAAAGTATTAGAATAGTGCTTTTCATACTGAAAAATTTCAATATTCTTTATTATTTGTGTCATTTTTATTAACATTACACTATTATTAATTTGAGGTTTGCTAATTGGAAAAACAAGAATGACATATAAAAAATGGAGGGGGGCAGCAATTTTAGAAGGGAAAATTATCAACTAAGAAATAAACAGTAGAGAAAAAGCAACTTGAAATAAAAAAAACTTCATGTAGAATAATCAATAAGATATGAGAATAAATAATATCCCTGAGACTGTAGGGAAAGAAGTGAGACAAGATCTTAGCCTTACAAAAATGACCTAAAGAGCTAAAGAGTAGGAGAAGATAGAAAAACTTATGACTAAAAAGAAGTAGAATTAATCAACCTATTGTCCCAAACAGGGAAGAAGAAAAGAATTTATAAGCAAGGAATAGGGTCAGCCATGTTGAAGACATCAGAAGAGATAAAATATAATGAGGTCAAAGATAAGCAAGAATATTCACTCATCACCTGAAATAAATAGTTTAAAATAGCATAATAAAGAGAAAAGCAAAGAAGAATGGTTCTATTCATTATGCACACTATTGTTTTCTACCCCATGAATATAAGTTGCTCCAGGGCAGATTCACTCACTGAGGTATGCCCATGCTGGCACACAGTAGGCATTCAAAAATATAGGGTGAGTTAAGGAATATTTCTTATATCAAATCATTTTTAAAATAGTTTATCTCATAAATAGCAATTGTTGCACTATTAAGGAAGTAACTATTATTGAAATTTACTTATAATACTAAGGTTCATTAAGGGAAAAATATGGAACTAGGACTATTGAATTTCAAACTGGCAACAAGAAATTATTTTTCAGAAAAAAAAAAAAAACAGTAATAAATATCACCAATTGAGTCCAGCATTAATTTGGGCAGAGTTTGGGAAAACCAACACTAACTATACCAAATGATTAATTTACTAGTGATTGTACATGATTTATTAATTATAATTCAATTAATTAGTGATAGTAAATCATTACTTCCCTACAGCAGGGAATTATTATAGGAAGGCAGAGGCTATAAGGAAAGGGCCTCTGACAGGAGCTGTGACCTTTGGTAAAAACATACAACTACAGGAAGGAGCTGGTGAAGTAGGTCTCCCAGTTTCATTCTCCTCCCTCCTAGGGATATCCTGCCAATGCCCCCTGTTGTCTATCCCAATTAGAAGCTGGGGGGGGAAGAGCACCTCTCAATGAGTGTGTTCCTAACAATTCAGCATAGATCATCAACACAGGATGGATAAGGGTGAAGTGGGAGTTGGGAGGAAAACATACAATTAAAAGCACAAATCATAATAAAAGGTTTATTTTTTTTATTAGTCCAACTTAAAATCATTAAATAATGAAAAATAGGGGTGGATACTCTGTAGTTAAAAATTTTAAAGAAATATATTAAGGAGTTTATATGTACCAATAAATGTATAATTGAAAAACACAGTATATAAAGTAAAACATCAATAGTATAAGGGAACTTTGATAAAACTCTGTGGATTGGTGGATTTTAAAATTTGACATGACTAGCATTGAATTACTGATTGACAAATACGCTTAGTAAACACATTCAGAGAATGTGTACCTAACTGTGAACATATTTTTAAAAACTAAAATAAGAATTAGTCATCCACTAAGAAAAGAAGTTTCCAAAAGAGAACTTTTACAGAACACAATCCCTTACCTCAACTCAGTAATAACTAGAATTTACAAAGCACAAATTTTGCAATTTAACTTAATTCACATATAACTACATGGGGAATTTATTATCTTCATTTCAGAGTTAACTCTGAGACTGAAGGAAAAATGAATTATAAAATATTAGGAAGGTAATAAAAATCAAAATAATTTATATATATTTTTAGATTTGAATAAAATTACAATGCTAGAAGATAGTACAGATATTATATACACAGAATTTATATATTTTAAGAAATATGAATAAGAACAAAAGGAAGAATCAAATATAAAAGGTATTTCTCTAAAGATAATTATTCAAACTCAAAAAGCCCACTTGGAACCAGACAAATGAAAATGGAAACATGACTAACATTTCTCATGAAATTTTTCTATTTCAAAGTTTGTTGACCTAATAATAACAGTCTGAAGCTATGCAAACCTAATAATAATCATGTGTCTATGGTTTAAACAGAATTGGGAAAACCTCAACTAATTAGAAAACTTAGAATTCCTTGTACCAATCCTTTGTTGTACTATTTCTTCATGGTGAAACCACCCAGGCATTGAGATGCTGGTTTTCTTGTGTCTCCTGCCCATCACTTTCAAGCACTGCAGTCAAAGTTTATAGACAAAATAACTTGAGGTCTATCAAAATCCCTTCGGTATTTTTATTAAGTATCTTTCAAAATGCATTGATACTGCAATTAACAACTTGCATATTCTTTCAAAATTTTGTTTGGAATCAAATAACAAAACAGTGATCCTACATAAGCTGTTTTCTTTTTTCCTCAGTGTGTGTGTGTGTGTGTGTGTGTGTGTGTGTGTGTGTGTGGTGTAAACAAACAGTATGGAGCTGGATGGGTACAAACATACAGTTAAGAGTGGTTATCTGAACAATATTCAAAATTTCATAAAGCCCCAAACTACTGAGCTAAGAATATTCCCATTCAGGACAATAGGCCCAGATCTCCATGTTCATCAATCAACCAGCATAACTAGGCTTAGGAGGAAATAAAAAAGTCAAAACGGGCATGTTCCTATATTCAAGTCAGAGTAAGTTTTTCCAAGCCCATTTTACTGAATAGACCAATTAAGTGGAAAATACATTTAAAGATCACCATATTTGCCAACCATTGTTCTTATAGTAGCTTCAATAATAAATAAATGTCTCTAAAAATTTGAAAAATTTTTGGAGGATATTTACCATGTCCATACATTTGCAGTGCAATCAATAGTAGCTATTGTTCTGATTCCCTATGGTTCTTTAAGATAGCCCAGAGTTGAGAGAGTTGTTATTTTTGAGTTCCTGCAGTTCACCTAGCTACCTAGAAAGTGACAGATGTAAACAAAAACATTTCATTCACTTTAAACCCATTTATAAAACCAGGATTTGCCTTCCAGCATCCCAATATTGTTGGTGGGAGCATTTCTAAAGCTTTCTTATCCTTTACAGTGATCTCTGTCTCACCTTCTTATGGTAACAATGATTGTCAAGTCCTCAGCTCTCTCCAAAGTGCAGTTGCTCCATCATTAATGCTGGTTGACTATATTTATCATGGAGATAAAGATGACTACAGGCTCCCTGGCTGACCATCTTAGGTCAAATCTCCTCATAATTATATTTTCAGTATTAAAATCTACCTAACAATATCTGGCATAGAGAGATAGAAAATAGATTATGTATGGATGAACGGATGGATGGATGGATGGATGGATTCACTTACAACTTTCAGTTTTATTTTATCGAAAGAACTTTGTGTATAAAATTTCTAGAGAGATAATTAGTATGTAGCTCTTACTAACTGCTAAGTACCTTACTAATTTTACTGTGTTGATACATTATAATAAAAATGTAGTTTCTTAAATCTCCTAACCACTCTCCCAAAGGTAAACTCGTTATTAACAAGTAATCTCATTTATGAAAAACGTAGTATATTTACATCTGTTTGGCCAACCATTTTCATTGGTTCTTGTAATTCCTTTCTGTAGTCTCCAGAAGATTATTTTCTAAGAGGGGTCATCAAATAATATTTCTTTTCAAAAAATTTTATTCTAAAATTTTATATTTAAATGAAAGTTTTAAAAAGTGTTCACACTATTGAAAAAAATCTCTAAAGTTCCCATTAAGAAATGAACCTGCCATAATATATCTTTATTTGACCAATTCAAGGTTGATAATATCCATAGAGAAAATTATTCTCAAAAGCCTGTCCCTCTAAGAAAAATAGATGATATAGGAGCAGTTACATTAAAAATTTTACATAAAAAAATCTACTTCTGACTACTTACCTGTTTTCTTTTGGACAAATGATTTTAAATGGCCATTAAAGATCAGTCAGGGAATAATAAGGTGGGGAAATCTGAATCTAAACTCAGATCTGTGAAATTAGGTTCACTGTCTATTGAATATACCCTACACCTGTTACATTTTACCCTGGAACAGGATAAGCATTGTAACTAAATGGATTATGCCGCATTTTACTAGAAACAAATTACCCAATACTACCATTTATGAGTTAAGATTTCCTGTAAGAAAATAGTGCAGGAAAAAAAGAGGGATTATTTCATATCTTTGAAGGGTGTTTTATCACACTGTGCAATTGCATGCAATTTAACACCTAAACTGCTTAAAGTGCAAATGATATCAACTAGTCCACCCTAAGGGCCTGGTAATAGTCCTGCGTTTGTGCTGCTAGAGCTGGTTTTGTCAGCATTTCCATTATAAGCTTGGTCTTTCAGGGTTTTTTTCCACTCGACCATGAAAATTTGCTGTAGTTTACAACTTGGCATAGTAGGTTTTAGTTTAACAGCTCCTATTTTTCTTCCAGCAATTTTGTCCAAAGAGAATTCAACTGGCCATCTATTGAATATTTAGGTTTTTAAATAAAGAAAAAGAATTTATGCTCTAAATTATAAAAAATAAATTTCAAATTAATAGTAAATTCATCAAAATCTCACTGGTACAAGAAAGTTTTGCCTCTTCAATTGCTTCTCCACAAGAGGTTGCAAAAACATTAGGAAGTGTGTTCCTAAGTGGAAAAATCCATCAGAAAGGAATCATCCCTTTCTCATAGAACTCATAGTCAGGAAAGTTTTCCTCAGTCCATATACACTGGAACTACAAGGGGCAAGTAAGAAAAGGTTTCATAAATGGTCAGATAAATTGCAAGTGTGTTATTATGACTAGCACTATGGAAGACATAGTTACAACTAATTACTTCCTAAAACTGTTCATGCTCACAGAAGAAAGCACTTAAAGCCTTAGGTCGTTGAAACCAGAGTGTCACAAGGTAGATGTTCCTACTTTCCTCACTTGTCCTGTGGATAAACACCATTTTCTCAGGTGTCTTTCTGGAGGAATTCATCCCATTCCTCACATTATTTTAGCTACAATTTCTAATTTTCATGGAGAAAATATAAAATATATATACTAAGATCTTTTTCATTTTCTGGACAAACTAAAACAAACTATGAATCTAGGAGTTCAACACTGACTACCAAGACCTATCCTTGCTCAGGTGTGAGAGGACAAGTACCTATTACTTCAGAACTTAATACAATCCCAGAATGTGATGTTTCTAATAAACATTTTATAACATTTAGGGTATATTATTCCCATTTGTCTCTAAAGAATTTGTCAGAAAAGACTGCTTTTTATGATCACTTTCTGTAACAATGCTTTTTTTTTTTAAACACCAGTTTACCAATCACAATAATAATGATGCTGATGTAGTTTTTACTATGTGTCAGCAGAACTCATACTTGATACTTACGAAGTCATTGAGGTATGTCACATCACTATGCCTAGTTTTAAAATGAGGAGTTACACAGCTTTGAGTGGCATAACAAGGATTCACACCCTGCCATCTAATGCAGAGCTCACAGCCACAATCACTAGAAATGACTACACTATCATGTTGATCAATTTCCTAGAATTTAGTAGTTCTTGGAGTCTTAGAATAACCTATATTTTATCATCATGTCTTATTAATAAAATTAATAACTTTTAATATAGTATGAAATATGATTGTATGATTTACATTATTCATTCTATATGAATGAATGAGATTGGCCTATGGAGTTTTGTGTGAAAACTAAATATATGAGATTTTACTATTAGAGATATCTTACCTTTTTTACATGAATTGGAAAGCATTCCATCTATTTCTATCCTCAGATTTCCCTAAATCTTACACAGTATTGTAAAGCAATGATACCTCAATGAAAGAATAAAATGTTGATAAATATTGCTAAATAACTAAATAAATAAAATTGATTTTTTTCTGTAGACAAGAGGCACATTTAGAACAAAATGGCAAAAATGAAGTCAAGTTTTATCACTTATCAACATTTAAATTTACAGTGTCCATCCCATACAGTGTCCCTGCTGCGATTTTCTACAATGATCTTCCTCCAAGCCTCCAAATTTGTTACCTTAACCCAATTCTTCCCCATTCTAACTTGAGTAGAATTTCTGAAGGGAACTCTAAGTGCCAGGCCAGGTCTCTGTCTTTTTTCCAAGTCTCTGACTTTGTCACCCAGTGGTGACAATGGTACCCTGTGAATGTTTTCCTTTAGCCACACCAAACTACAATTCTTAAGCTCTTTAAATGAGCTGTTCTAGGATTTTATTATTTAGGAAAAAACTCCATAAAAACAGATTTTGTAGTGTAGACTTTCACGAAATATGTGTTCAGTGAATAAGTAAGTGAGTAGGTGGATGAACAACAGCAAAAAGGAATTGGTTAAATGGATGAATAAATTCTATCCCCTCTTTATTTGAAGCCCCATCCCTATCAGCCCAGCCAACTCCTACATTCATTTTTCAAGAATTCCTGAGACATTTATGATAGTGTATGATAAAATAACTTACTTTATATGACAGTATAGATAAAATAATTATAAAGATTTCTGCATAAACTGGAAATAATTCTTGATGTATTACCTAAAAACAACTTCCTCTTATTAAGTGACCTGGAATTCATGTTCATTTCTTTGTCTTTATTTTCTTCCTTACTTATCCAGTTATCCCAGTCATTTTCTTCTGTTTTCACTTAATTTGGGGATTTGTTTTTTACTCAGTGATAAGAATTGCTCTTCTAATAAGAATGCAAGAGCTCAGCTTTCCAGGACTCTGGATAATGAGTTAGAATCACAAGAAAAGACTCACATCGAGAAAAGAGCACTTACTTTCACCAATGCTTTCTCTGAACTGACTCATACCTAGGAGAGAATGACACTCACAGAAATGAGCAAAGACAAATTCTCTTGGCCTCAGTTTCTTCACATGTAAAAAAGGACCTCAGATATGATAATCCTGACAATAGCTGATAGATAATTCAGGAAAGAAATAATTTGTACCAGTTGATCTCAGTCTTATTCTGGGTACCTAACCCTGGTCATTTTTTTCTTTTGCATGACTCTTTCTCCAACCCCTCCTACTAGGTCTCAAGAAGGGAGAAGACTAGTATTTAAAAAAATCAACTGTGGCTTTTAGGATAATGAATAAAGACTCCAATCTCTTACTTTAGGATCCCTCATAATTACATAAGGAAGAAGCACCAAAAGGACCTAAAGGTAACCCATTTAGATGCACTCTTTCCTGGACAAAATAATCTTTAACCTCTTAGAATGAAAATATCTAAACTGGAGTAAAAAACTTGACCAGTTTCCATATATATTAATTTTGTTGTTTTGATCTTGAAAGAATTCAGTATTGTTGTGTGCCTTGATGAATTGTGAGTTGCACCTCCAGTAATTTGCTGCTAATAATAAGCCACAAAATTTTACCAATAATTACCTTTTTAAACAAATTAGAGAAGACTCAGTACAAGCCCTGTCTACAATATCACTCTCACTAATTTATAATCCAATCTTTCCTGGAATGAAAAAAATGAAATGAGAACAGTAACATCCAGAAAATTAAGCAAGAATTCTGCATATAAACATTATGCTTTGACACTATTACAGGATAGACATTGTTTAGGACTAATGCATTAAGCAATTTATTCAGTCAATAAACAACCATTGACATGAAAATGTGTATATAGTAAAAAGACAAAATGGAATAATCTAGGTAAAAGAGGACCCTGGGATAAGAAAGTAATTTGGCTAGCCTAAGTATATACAGGAAGGAGTCTTGGAGGAAGGCTTTCCTCAGTCCTGTAAATTTAGCGCTCACATCTTAGCAACCAGAGGTCTTAGTGCAGTGTTTCTCAACCACAGCAACACAGGAATACCACCTAGAAAAAGTTTTTAAAAATTGAAGCCTAGGCTCCACCTCCAGAGGGCCTTTTTCAACTGGTTTCCCATAATTCAGTGATACTCAAAGCTTAGCATGCTTCAAAATCATCTGACTGCCTTATGAAATGCAGATTTCTAGAGCCCACTTCTGGAGTTTCTGGTTTAGTGGTCTGCAGTAGAGTGGGAATTTATAAATGTTGCTGACACTGCTGGTCTAGGAACCACATTTTGAGAACCACTATTATAAACTATCCCACAAAAAGTAGCAGATGATCTTAACACCTTAGAAAAACTTATTAATTATTACACAGTTTCCCAGACTAGTCTCATGAAGATTTGATTCAGAGTGTTTGGCATGGGATCGAGGAATTTTTATTTTCACAGTTATCCTCAATGATTCTTCTCATCAGGCAAGGTTGGGGTTCCCTACCAACAAAAGACATCTGGCAGGAAATGGAGAAGGACGGTAGGGATGGTGTCTCTGTTTTGCATAGTGCTGCTTCATGGACTGAAGCCATGTGGCAAGCGAGCATGTGTTACCCGTCTGTTTCCACATGGCAAGTGTGAGGGCAGATCTTGTCCCACCATAATCTGTTTCCCCCTGTTGCTTTCTGATCCTGTTGGCGCCATTCATATGGGTCTTCACTGTCTTGAGAGAGACTTCCTGACTCAGAAGATTTCTCTAGCACCAACCATATTTTTCTTCCTCATTTCCCATTGTATTTCTTTAATGGATATTTTATATCACCACAACCATTGTTTTCTCACCATAGACTCTTTAGATGAAAGGAATCAGGCTTTCATCTATATTAATTTATGAAGCAAAAACTTTGGACCAGTTTTTCTTGTACTTGAGACATATCCCTGCAGCAACAGATACTCTTCTAACACATTGACAGTACTAAATTATTTGGATTTTCATGTTACTTAAATATGCATAATGTAAATTGAGCTTAAACTCTGGATGACTGTTACCAATTATGATAATGTGACCACAAAAGTATAAATGAACACCAACAGGTTATAAATTGACGATATAAATGTAATCTATTAAATAATACTGTATTTCAGCAATATTTAGTTGTGTTTACAATAATGTAATGAAGCATAATATATGCTCATACATCTAATCTGCTTGTCTTTTGGTATCAGTAATTATGCTTATCTATATGCATATCTTATGCCTAGCCACAAACCCAGATTTATAATATATATAAATAATATTGTCTATGAATTCTGCTTCATGATAATCAGATCTTATACTTAACCTAAACTCTTTGAGGGAGCAATCTAAAATGTCAATTTTAATTAGAATTCCCTTAGAAATGCTGCAAATTTGTCTTCTTTGCTTAAAGATAATTTTAGTATCACTATATTGTTGGAATCTATGTTAAATGCCTACATAATTTAATTAGTGCTACCAAAGAAACAGAGAAGTCCTTCATTAAGATATTTGGATATTGTATTATTTTTAATGATTGATGTGAAAAAGACCGAATATATACATTACTGCAGATCACAAAGTGAACATGGATTACCTGCTATTGTCCTACTTCCTTTGATCTCAGGTGCCTATACTCAGGTGCCAAGTCACACTCTACCTGTCTCCAACACTTCCCCAGTAACTAGTAGGAAAGAATCACCAGTACGGCATATGCTGATGGAGAGGACACACACCCTCCAGTTCCTTACAAATTGTATTTTTGGTGCAAATGTGCTGGTAAAGTGGCAAGTGGATATTCAACACTGTGATGTATGGTTATATTGACTTTATATTAACTTTATATTCAACTAAAATGAAAAGAGAATTTAAATTTTTTTCATGTTGAACTCATAGACCCTGATGGAGCTGGTTATACATCTTATGTTACCAAAAAAAAAAAAAATGTTTAAGGATCACTACGTTCAAAAGCCACCAAAGATGCCTTTTTAACATCAAAATCAGATGCTTTTCATCAGCTGTATCCTTATCTCTTAGAGCCCTGTAGTGTTTACTGTCTCTTTCTTGAAACTCTGTCCTGATACTTATTGTTACACTTGTACTTATTTGACTGCACTCAATCCCTCTTTTTACTGCTCTTCTTCATCATCTTTTCTTTCAAGTATATGTGTCCTGCAAAATTATTTTCTTTCATTTTTAACAATCACTCCCATCTACATAAAACACTCAGAACACTGCTTTTAATCTTTCAAAATTGGGGGCAAAGGAATAAAAAGATGGAGGACCAAATAAATGAGTATATGAGATATAAATTTAATCGCTCTTCTCATCTGTGTAGTATGATCACAAAAAAGAGTCAGTACTTTCAAGAGGTAGCCAAACATTAGAAAAATAAACTCAAATTATAACCAGAAATTTCAATCCACGTGTATTTAGCACAATAAAATGGTCTATTAAGGAAAAATGGAATAAAACAATCCCTTACAAAGTGTAATTGGTTGATTCAATTTAGAAATGAAAGTAATTTAAAGTCATATTTAATTTTTAAAAATTCAGCTAATGGTTAGGCAAAGAAAAAGATCTGGTGCAAACCTGACTCCAAATACGTTCTTAACAAATAGGACTTGATATCTGGGCTATAACTTAAAACACAAAAATAGTGATATTTGTTTAAGGACGAAAACAAAAATAGACAAGCAAGGGAGTGTTTACCCCAAAGACTATCTGGCCTGATCTGGAAGCTTTATATTGTCTATAAATGGAGGAAGAAAAGATGAAGATGATAACTAAAAACAACTTGAGATGTCAATCTCCCTAGAAGAATAGGGATATATATTAGGTATACTTCTATGTCAGGAATTTAAGAAAGTTTTCTTATATTAATAAGAAATACCATTTGAGAAAGTATCCATAATGCTTCTATATTCACTTAATTTTATGCATCCTAATATTGACTTCTACACAAGTTGAATTCCCGGACTTTAGTTTCTTAATTAATAAAATGAAGTGTTTGGATTAGATAAGGTGATTAGTTATGAGGTCATACTAATTTAACCCCCAAATATCAATGTTCTAAAACAATAAGTGTATGTGTCTTGCACACATTCAATGCTGCCCAAAAAGGCTCCTGCTGCACTCTGTCACTCAGCAGTACAGCTGATGGAGACCTTGTTATGCTGGTCCACCATGGAGCCCCATGGCAGGGAAGATATGATGAAGAGATCATATAGCTTTGAATTATTTCAACCAGAAAGCGATGCACATCATTCCCACCATAGTCAATTGGTCCGAACTAGTCTCATGGCCCAAGCTCTACAAAGATGTCTAAGAAATATAAAAGAACACATTAAATATAGATTGTGATTATATATATATATATGTATCTCACAATATCAAAATTTAAGAGCTAGGGTTCTCTATAAAAGGTTGATAATTATTGACTACCTCTACTACTAATCAGGAAAGTTATATATGTTAAAACTTACTACCTAAATGAATCCACTAAGATAGGCAATATCATTCCAATGTTACTGATGAAAAATATAGGAAAAACAATTTTCCTAATAAGAACTGGAGTTGAATTTTGAATCCAGGACTGTTTATTTTAAACAAATAGTGAGACTGTTTTTCCACATCTCATGATCTTCCTTGAGGATGGTATAATGGACATGGCTTTTGAAAGCTGTGCTTTGGCATAAGTAGGAGAATTTGTTTTGAAATTTTCTTTAATTATGTTAAAATGCCTAAAGGAAATTGTATGTTTATCTCTAATAAGATTGCAGGTTATCTGAAATGTCACATCTCTTTACTTTTGATTGAAATTATATAAAACCATATGATAACAAGAATTATCTGATGCTTATTAAATATTCATATCCCATAGAGGTCTTTGAGGAATAAAAAGAAAATATTACAAAAATACTAGATAACTTAATGAAATTATAGTGATCCCTCATGATATAAACTGGGTGACATTGGGATGTACTGGATGATTATGAAGAGATTTACAGCTCTGGGATTCCAAGTTTATCTTGTATACATAGTTAATCCTATATTTGTAACTTCTTTGTTCTTGCCAATTGAATATATACATAGCATCACATTAGCTCTCCTGATGTTTTGTTTATATGGCACCAACACTGCAGTTATTTGGAAACCCCAGGTGACTGAATAAAGTTTTCCCATTATATTTGAAGGTTTGACATCAATTAATGCAACAAGAAAGTCATTAATTTAATTAATAATCACTAAAAATTGTCCCTTGCCCTGCCACTTCTAAATTTATCCTCAATTAAAGAGATGCTTTTATTTATTCATGCAGCTATATTCTTTGAGTGCCTACTGTATGCTCAGCACCATGCTGGGCTGTTACAAAGATTAGTATGGCAGAAGCCTGACTCTTAAAGAGTTCAGGCTACCATGAGTAAAAATATTTTACCATTTGTTTCAAAATTTTCCCCCTTATCTGGGCCCCCAAAACATCCTCTTTCTAGCAGTTTACCTATTTCCTAATGATACTAAGCTTTTCATTATTTTATTAAGGCATTTGTTCTTGTATTGTCTAAATGGCACCTGTTTTCAAAATACTCAGGAATATTAATTAGCTTGTTTTTTAGCACAAAAGATCAAATCATGTTTTAAAAATGCAATTACCTTTTACCAGTTTTAGTAATAAGATTTATTTTACATATTTGCTTTGAAATTATATACAAACAAATGCTAGGAACAAAACAGGGGTGGATTTTTTTTTTTTTAGCTGATACAATATTTTTAGGATATCTGTATTTTGGACAAATGAGTCACTGATATCTAAAACTTAAAAGAACATACTACATTTTATTTGACAGAAATGCCTGAGAAATAAGTCAATTCCCTAGTGCAGACTTTATAATATAGAGTAAAATGTTTATAGACTTTCTCTTCTGCACTTTAAATGTTTATTAATTATTCTTAGTTTGCTTTTGGGAGTTGGGAATGCTTTTTTAGTGTTTTCAAATATAGTAAAATGTACTGAGTTAATCCATAAATGCCCTCTTGTGACAGTCTCCAAAAATGCAACTGCTTTTCCCTTACTCACTTTGCTTTTTGTTCTAAAATACTATATCTAGACTATAACATTTCAATAAGAAAAAAAATCAGTTTTATGGTTTACCTGACCAAATTAATTTATCACTTGTTTTGATAAGCTACATGATGTCTTGAAATTTAGGTAGAAAAAAGATGTATGACAACAGTATTCACTGTGTGTGGTGATTATTAGAAAGTCCTAGAAAAGATTCTAATTCTACCATTAACCTTATTCCACTTTGATATGCATGGAAATATATTCTAGATGTTGTGAAATGAGTTTTTATCCAGCATTTTCTTGAAATATTTTAGCATCATAGCACATTTCCCAAAGTGACAGCTCATAATAAATATATCAAATTAAGCCATTCTCTCATAAATTATATTAATCATTCATAATTTTAACTAATTATCTCATTTAAGTTCATTGGTCATCTTGAAATTCCTAGAAGCAAATGTTACTAGTCACATATTAAAGTGAGATGATTATTAAAACAGTTAAATGACATGCTTGGAGATCAAAGTTATTCCATCACCGTTGACCTCTGGGCCAACACATGTACTTCCATGGGCTTTCAACATATCCATACTCAAGAATCAGACACCAGCAAAGACTTTTCAAAGAGCAAGTAATGCATGTTTCTTAAAATTGGTATCTGAAATTCTGTTTCAAGCCAAGAATACTTGACTTTAGTTTCAAAGCATAGAAAGACTCTTGAAGATTCATCCTAGAACAACATTCAGTAAGCATATAAACCTTGATATTCCACTTAAGATGATATTACATAGACTTTTGGAATAAACCAAACCTGTGTCTGGATAACTTATATTTGATTTTAAAAATAAATTTCTTTTCCTTAAAAATGGGAATAATAATAACCTTCCTTATAAGACTTTAATGAGATTTTAATGATTTTAATGATATATATATATATATATATATATATATATATATATATATATATATAAACTTACTTCCCTTTAGTAGAAACTTAAAGATCATAGCCATTTTTATTTGAAAAAGGTTTAAGTTTGTGAGGTGGACTTTAAAGAAAACAATTTAAGTCTGTTTTGTGGCCAAGATGACCAAATATCAGTAACCATTATTTCTTTATAATTCCTTTATCCATCAAATATATATGTGGTATGCCTAATGATCACAGCAGATGAGACTGATAATTAAATAATGTGAATCCTATTAATACTTTCTTGTTAACTTCAATAAGTATGTTTTATTTTAAATAACTTAAATATTGTTTAAAGTCTCTTGGTAGTAAAATATGCCAATAAGTAGCAGAGATCCAGTTTTTTTCCTGAAGCTGATAAAATTTTAATTTTTAAAGTCTTACTATCACCAACAGGAGGTGAGAGGAGTTCAGATAATACAAGTCAGAGATTTATGTTGAAAATCAGAGATATTCTGGACAAAGGAATGTCAGAGGAGAGAGCAGTGAGCAAGATGCTGGTCATTCTTACCTCCAGAAGGGAAACATTGGGATCAATGCAATACTTAAACTTCACCATTTGAAAACGGTCACAATATATTTTGCAGAGTTGCCAATGCATTGTGATGTTCTATTTTTGGACTCCTTGCAAGTAATCATGTCCTTTAATTTCACAATCATTTATGAATTTTAAAGTAGAGTGTAGGATGATGTAAGAAAGTTATTGTGAGGTCTGATATTTGAAAATGTCCCCCACCCCAAGAGTAGCCTTTGGCAATCTATTTTTTTTCACCTCTCATAATCAAAGTATTGTCATTATTACACATTTTACTTCCTCAATATGTCTTGAATCTTTCCATTTCTCTCCACCTTTACCATTACCAACTACGTGAAAAAACTGTAATCTTTCATCTGGATACTAGGATAGTTTCCGAATAGTTATTCCTGAATCCCATTTCCACCCTTTGCCCTTCCACCAACTCCTAACACACATTTTGAAATCTGTTTCCAACTCAAAGTTAGAGTGATCTTTTGAGACTACAAATGTGATGAGATGATGCATGAACTTGGAACTTTATACCATTTTCTGTAATTTATAGGATAAAATGTCTAATGTAATGTAGCTAAAGTCCCTGACCTTCTTGTCTACTTCCCCGATCTTGTATAAAACCAATCTTCTTTGGGTGACATTGGCCTGAGTCTAGTCTCCCAAATACATTAAATTCGTTCATATTTTAGGGTCCACCTGCACATTTTTTATCCTACCATATTTTGCCTTATTCTTATCTACTCACCTCCTAATTCCAAATATCACTTCCATGGAGAAGACTTACTACCCCAGGATAGGTGTAGCAACTGTGTTATATACTAACATACTCCTAGTTATTTCTCTAAGCAACTATCACAACTTGTACTTAAATGTTTATTTGATGGTGCATTGATAAGTACTGATAACTGGCCTCATGAGACCATAAACTCCACGAGGCTTTACCTCTTTTTGCACCGTTATTATCCCAGGGTCTAAAACAGAACTTGGCACATATTTGGGGCTCAATAACTATTTGTTGAATAAATGCAATCCCTTGTTTTCTCTGTTACAGAAATCAGTCTGTATTCAAGCTTTCAATCAGCATGAATATGTGGCCTATGCAGCTTTTTTAGTCTTTTACTTGTCTTTTTCCCATTTCCAACTGGCCACCAGAATCACCAAACGCTAAACTGTCTCAATCCATTGGTGCCACCTGTTGGCCCTTTTTCACCTCATGTATTTCTTTTCATTTACTAGCTCCTGTTAGGGGAACCATGTCCCTAAATCACTCTCCTAGTCATCGCTTCTCTCCAATTTTAAACACATAAATAAACTTAACTTTAGTCAAATTCTTTTTCACATGTACCCATACATCATTCTAAGTTTCCTGTCTTTTTCTATTCCAACTTCTATTCAGTCAGTCAGGAAAAATTCCTTCAATATTTTTCCCATCCCCACTTCCTCTCTTTTTCTTACCTCCTCTGTCTTCCTTTCTCTTTCTCTCTTAGCTTCTTCCTCTGCTTTCTTCTTCATTATATTAAATCTGCAGAAAAGGATATTCAAAGTTCCTAAAGTCTACTTTCCAAAGCTTAGCTTATAATCATTTTTAAGGCAGAACTTTTTAAATTACCTTTGAGTTATAAAAACCAAGATAGTATATGTTGGTCTCATTAGCATCCTGGTAAAGCCTAAAACTCTAGAATTTTTATGGTAATACTTACATCCTTTATCTCTTTCGAAGACAAATTTAGATAACTAACTTAATTAAACATATATATCAATGACTTACTATTATTAAGTAATGATTGATTTTAGATAGATAGATAGATATTCTACCCAGTGAAATAATATTTTGTGGGCTTAATAACAGGAAAATAAAATTAACATTTAAAAAGTAAAAGAAAAATAAGTTCATTTTATAATCATCAAAGTACATTGGCCATGTCCTCAGCACAACTATATAGTACTTAATGTTGCAAGTTCATTATAATTTAGAAATTTAACTATATTTATAAATATCTAAACCAGTAGAAAATTCTGAATTCTAGGTAGCACTTAAATGATAATCTGAATAAGCAAACTAATTTTTCTGGAATTACATGTGAAACTCAAAAAATTAGATACTCAGTTAACTGGAAACTCCCTGTATAACTATTTTACAAATTCATTGAGAAACTGATAATAAAGATAACTTTACAATTTATGAGTTATGAAATATCAAAATTAATCTTATGAAAAGCATTTGTTATGAGAATTGATTACTTATCCACCCTAGCATGAGATATTATATCATTCTATATTCCTTCTAACATTCAATATATAATCAACTGGATATTATTTTAAATTCATTGAATGAAATTCAATAAAGCAATCATGACCAAAATTTTTTAGTTTTAGTATATGAAAACCAATAAAAGGAATTAAAATTTTGTCTAGGTATACCTCATGAAGTTATTCTTTATATGCATTTTATAAACATTTTAGCATAACATGTAATGTCATTTCTTGTAGGGTCAAACTCATTTATCATTGGGTTTTTGTTATCAAACATTTAGTGTGCAATAACTTAGTATTATGAAGAATACAATATACCCAATCTTTTGGAGTATGAATGAACTAAGCAGGAAAATAGGAAATCTTTTTTCAACTTCTTATTGAACATTAATTTTGGGCAAGCCTTTCAGGATCTTATGATTAATTCTCTCCTGAGACCATGAATCTTGTCATTTCTCAAATACCAAATCCAAAATAAGTCTTTATGCTTATGCTTTGGGTGGTGTAATAATTTTGTAAAATTATTTTAGTAAAAGTTTATGAAACCAACCAGTAAAGTTTTAAAGTTGAGAGGACTTTAAAAGATTGGGATTTGTAGAAAATTTCACATTACCCTTTATTAATTTAAAAACAGGCACCCTACCAACTGGGAAAAGATTTTTGCACACAATACATCTGATAAAGGACTAATAACAAAAATTTACAAGGAACTCACACAACTCAACAAAAACAAAGCCAACAACCCAGTCAAAAAATGGGCAGAAGAGCTCAAAAGGCACTTCTCCAAAGAAGAAAAGCAAATGGCCAACAGATACATGAAAAAATGCTCAACAT
>PVIJ01001535.1:179280-194653 GCA_004024925.1 Scalopus aquaticus | reverse complement strand
TGCACCCGTATGTTCATTGCGGCACTATTCACAATAGCAAAGGTATGGAAGCAACCCAGATGTCCAAAAATAGATGATTGGATCAAGAAGATGTGGTACATATACACAATGGAATACTATTCAGCATGGAAAGAAGATAAACACATGCAATTTGCAGCGACATGGATGGAATTAGAGGGAATCATACTCAGTGAAATAAACCAGAAAGAAAAAGAAAAATATCGAATGGTTTCACTTATAACAGGACTATAGGGAGGCCGGGTGGGAGAGAGACACTCAGTGTTGGGGGGGCAGGGAGGGGAGGATAAGGGCACAAAATGGAAGAGAGGAGAATACAGGGGACCATGAAGATGGATCACGGGTGAATTGGTGGTGGGCTGCCCAAGGGGAATACAAAATGTAAAAGACATAAATAACAAAAAAAATTAAAAATAAATAAATAAATAAAATCTCTTGAGGCTAGGAAGCCAAGCCATGAAAAAAAAAGAAAAGAAAATCAGCCATATGCTAAAAGATCTATAGGAAGTAGAAGTAAACACCCACAGAGTCCTCCCTCATAACCCTCTAGACTATAAAGTCCACAAAGGCAAGGGCTTTTCTTCCCCCACACCCCCCCCATACAGTCTTAGCACCATGAATATCCAAAATTTTTCATTTTATTCACTCTTCCACGTCAGCATGAATTCTTTAAGTAACCACGCATTGAAAGTCTCTTTTAGCATTAAAGTATTTTTTAATATTTAAGACTAGTAAAGGTTTAAAACCTAGTGCCAGAAGTTACACAGATAAAGAATACAATTAAACAATCCAAGGAAGTAAAACAATCAGGTAGAAAATTTCAAGCAGCACATTATTAATGTGCAGTGGTGCAGTTTGACAGGAGAGATGGGGGGGGTGCGAAATACCTGCTTTGAAGGAAGAGCAACTTAGGTTTAAACATGTGGAAAGGGAATTTCAAAAACATAATGAACAAGGGACTAATGGAGGAATGAGCTCAGAATGGTGTGAGCAGGCAGAAAAGATCATAAAACTGGACAAAGTGAATAGTCCAAATAAAGCATACATAGTGGGGAAAAGGAAAAATGTCAAAAAACCATCACAGCAGTACCTCTACCATAACTAAATATTGTAATCATTTGGGGAACTTTTAAAAATACTGGTGCCCTGATCTCAAACCAATAATTCTGACTTAAGTACAACCTTACATCCAGATTTTTTTAAAGATCTCCGGGGATTTTAATGTTCATGCAAAGTTAAGAATCAGAGAAAAACCAATGAAACTTCCTAAGTGTCAACACAGGATGAAGAGCAAAGACTCAAGAGATTATGGGTAGATTTCAAGACTATGCATTTATAAAAAACAATGACAAACTAAGAAATTAACTGTAAAAATAGATAAGCCCTTCTGGATTTTTCTACTAGATCTATAATGTTCTACACAGGGCAGGAACTGGTTTTATATTAATCCAAATTGTCTTGATTCTCCAAATCACTACAATTGACTTGTCTAATATTTTTCCACAGAACTAATCAAAACCAAACCACTTTTTAAAAATCAAGGAAAAACTCAACCTAAAGAATATAAAATAAATCTTCCATATAGTCCTCTCAAGTTTCCCAGCTAGAGATAATCTCAGCCATCTTGCAATCCCCATGACATTTTGGTAGTACCTATGATGGCACTCCAGTTAATACCTTGTAGAGAAGTCTTTTTCAGAAGTGAAAAAACAGTGCCTCATTCCTCCTCATACACAGTACCCAGCATGCTAATTTTGCATGTGACACAAACTCAGTATGATTTGAATGACAGGCAAACATTGCCAGTTAAGTTCTGGTTGTCATCAAAGGTTCTAAATGGTTTTGAATACTTCACAAACAAAAATCTAACCCTAGATGCTTCTGTTTCTTTTTTTTTTTTTTTAAAGATTGATTTATTTATGCATACAAACTGGGGTGTAGGGCAGAGGTGGGGGGGGGGGGTGAGAGGATTCACCACAGACAGAGTAGGGGAGTGGAACAGGCAGAACGACTAAAGTACACTGCTGAGGGGGGCAGCAGGGGAGGCAGGAGAGGTCTGCTGCGCCATGTGGGAATCTCCCTAGCCGGGTATCGAACTCAGAGCTGCTCTGGATTGCTTCACAGTGTTGCGCTTCACCCATTGCGCCACTAAGGAGGCCCCTGCTTCTTTCTTATAGGTACTTTTATCATTCTACTCTTTCAAGTGTGCTTCATTGTCCTGGCCCTTTATCCTTAATCACTTTCTGATAAAACCTAGTTAGCTGTTAAATGAGTCAATACAAGGAGCTAAATATTTTTATCTTCAAAAGAAATATGCACAGATACCATTGTCTAAAATATGTCTGAATCTCAAAAGGATTTCTTTCAAAACCCTATAACAATCCTCCTATTTCAGCCAAACATCAATCATTATTATAGTTTTCACTTGCATAATAAAATATTATTTAGGAGTGCTATTATAGTCTCACGAATATGAATGTTTCCGAACTTTACTTACACTAACAGAAAAAGCTATTTCTATCACACTCTGAGGAGAATCCAGAAAGTTACTCATGACCAGAAAGTTACTAGCCCAAGATCTGACCAACCCCAAGACTCGATATCTTGTAGACTGGTTCCAAGAAGTTCCAGTGTAGAGCCATGAGAACAGAGTTTTCACCTATTCTTGCCCACTAAAGGGTATCTTTAAAGTGGATTCCTAATCTTAACTGCCCTGGACAGTTTTGCAGTTTAGCATTATACATAATAGTAGATAACTAATCCACATGCACGCCACAAGGTATTTGTATCCCTGTTTAAGACTACAGCATCATAAACCAGTCTTCAAAATTATTCTTTTTTTTACTATTTTCTAATATTTAAGCTTAGAGATGGACTTATTTAAATGTGTCCCACATTTTCAATGTGACTTATCAACTACCTTTTCCATTTGATTTAGCTTAAGCCTCTAATCTCATTTTTCTGAGGTAGACTGCTTATGATCAAACCATAGCACTGGCTTAAAAAAAAAATCAATATGCTTCACTAATTTCACAATATGGTAGAAACAAGATAAACACAGGAAGGCATTCATTTCACCATAGGAACTCAATCATGACTTAGCCTTATACATTCACTTAGAGATAATGAACAAACAATATGTATGGGGCAAATGAACAAGCGAGACAGTACCAAGATGTTTTCCTGAAAAGTATTAAGTGGGCAAAATCACTAGTGAGAACTACTTGCAGTTTTACTCTTCCCTTAAAAATGATTTTATGTAATTCTTACCTAACTTATTCCTTTTTTGCCATAGTAAAATATTGGGCATAAGAGATAAAATATAACAACCCAAAGTTACCATTAAGAAACTGGAATAGGGCCCTCCCTGGTGGCGCAGCGGTTAAGCGCTGCTTTGTGGAACTGTCGGGCAGCAGCTACGCCAGTTCAACATCCGGCCGGGGAGATTACCACATGGCGCGGCAGACCTCTCCTGCCTCGCCCACTGATCCCCTCAGCAGTGTGTTTCTGTCCATCTGCCTGTTCTGCTCCCCATTCGGTCTCTGGTGAACCCTCTCACCACTCCACGCCTCTGGCCTATACCCCAGCTTGTACACATAAATAAATAAATCTTTAAAAAAAAAACTGGAATAAAAAAGGAATATTAGGGAAGGAAAAAAAGAAAACATTGACAATAGAGAAAAATATCAACAATTGCAGTATTTTCTATGGTGGGGACGGGGAGCTAGCTGTCAAATTTCACAGCACTGCTTTGTAAATACAATCTTAAAAATTAAAAAACACTAACCAGTTTGCCTAATACTATTCAATACTTGGTAAACATCTACTCTTACGACATTATATATGGATCATGAAAAAACTCCTTTAACTATAATATTAATAAAACAAGTTTTCATCATTTCCCTTCACCCCAAATTAGATGGCCACCAAGATATGATAAATGAATTTTAGAAGCATACTATATCTTTCGGAGACTACACACTGGAATTTTAGAGGTGAAGTGTCACAATGTCTGCAACTTACCTGCAAATAGTTCATTGAAAAAAAGAATTATGTGTGTGTGTGTGTGTGTGTGTGTGTGTGTATACACACACACACACACACACACACATATAAACATGCACACTTATACATGTTATTGATAAATCTAGATAAAGGGGAGATGGATACTCATACCACGGTTTTTGTATGTTTTAAATTTTTCAAAGTGAAAAGCTGGGGAGTAAAGGGACAAACAGAAAGTCATTTACCCATTTCTTAAAAAATCTGCCTCATCCAAGTAAGTAGGCAAGAACATACTTGACATTTACAGTTAAAGCACCTCAGATCCACCATCTATTATGGAGAAAACTCAGCTTATTTCAAAGAAAAGTCCTGATACTTACATTGCCCATGTACTCCGAAAGCAGGTCCTGCAAGGCCTGACGTACAGCATTACACTCTGCCACGATTCTCTCACGCCGGTCATCACGAGTGCAGGATGAGTCTGCCATCAGGGCAGCCCCACTAATGATACTTTCCAGTCGCTCCTCCAGAGAAGGCCTAAAGCGTTCCTCGCTGAAACTCACATGGTCCACAATTATTTGTTTCTGCAGAGAAAGTATTAATGCAATGTTACTGAACACTAATCTGTTTCCTCAATGATTCAAAAAGGTTAAGAAAAGTGTTGGTTAGAAATATCAAGACAAACATTCCACTGCCTGAAAGAAGATTCTTTGCAGATAAGAGGCTATCCCATACAAGTTGGCCTATGGAAAATAACTTCTCAAAGATGACACTGGAAGCACACCATCCAGCTGAATATGGCCTGGATAAGGTGAATTACCACAAATGGAAAAAAACAAGTATGTCAACATAAAAAATTATATTTGCACTACTTAATCCGAAGACTTCAAGGCCAACCTATATAGTTTTAATAAACTACCAAATGAGAATTACTAGGAAAAATAAAAGGTAAGTGTTTTCTTTTCTATACACAGAGTATTAATGGCTATGTGACATTAACATAACTGTCTCCCACAAAAAAAAAAATAATTAACAATAAAACATTGACTTCTGTCCTCAAAGTTTCGGAAAGGACTGTTCAATCATTTCAATCTATTTTCCTTACACATCTCACACATCTCATCATAGTTTATAAACAATTTGGTCTCAAATTTATCCTGCTATGTCTAAAATAGACTTCCTTTGCTGAAATACCTCCAAGTATTCTGTGAAAGACAGCATTGATCCCAACAAAGCCACTGTGTAAGGTATAATTTCCCCTAAAAGAGTAAATTCTTCCTGTTCCCCACCCCTTTCACTCCTCTGACCCTACTTAAATCCAGTTTTATACCAGTGATGAGTAAGGTCAGTAAGAATGAGGTTGGAGGAACAAGGTCAAGAATCTAACACCCGCAGGACAATAGTTACTGGCTTCCCTCCAACTTCCCTACTTGATATAATTTATCCTCACACTACTAGAGGTCTGTGTGAATCTTTTTCCTTCAAAATTTCTTTAGAGGGAGCATATTCTTATTGATTTCAACTGATAAGTGTTTTTTTCTAAAAATAGGTCCCCTTTTCCAACAAGTTTACACTTATTCTTTCCCTTCCAAAGAGCCCTCATTCAAAACTGAACATGCAATACCATAATCAGTATTAACCTACATTTTAGATCATTTTTCTTACCAGATTAAGGTATAACAGGATTTCTCTGGTCTAAATTGGATATGCAATGTCTTCTGACCAACAGAAATGAGGAATGAATGGTCATAGAATTTTATTAGAGTGCAGAGAATTACAAAGAGACTGGGATCATTTAGTCCGACCCCTCATTCACGAATAAAGTTTAACATAGTAGTCCTAAGAGGTTAAGTGGCCTCTGATAGATATTAGTCATCTTAGGGCAAAATGGAACCCCTAATGCCTCAAAAGAGTCTAATACTTAGTATTGTCAAATTCGAGGGGATGTCGGGGAACAATGGTGCCAGTAAATTGTAAGACCTAGCAGAAGAGTTTGCTATAAAATCATTTAACGTTTAAGGTTCTAGAATAAAAATTAAGCTCTTACACTGTAATCTATAGGCTGAACAGTACCCTTTATGATTTATAAAGTCTTAACTCAGTTGTCCATATCACCAAGGATTAGTTACCTAAGTCCAAAGTAAAGAAGTGAGCCAAAGGTTAAAAACAAAATAGGGGCCTCCCTGGTGGGGAGCACAGCAGTTAGGCGCTGACTGTGGAGATTCCCCACATGGCACTGCAGACCTCTCCTGCCTCGCCCACTGCTCCCTTCCATCGATCTTCCTGTTCTGCTCTCCACTGTCTCTGGTGAATCCTCTCACCGCCCCAAGCCTCTGGCCTATTCCCCAGCTTGTATGCATAAATAAATAAATCTTTAATTAAAAAAATAGACTTCATTATATTAATTCTCTACCTCAAAACATCCCTACTTATGAAAGGATGGCTGCCTAACAGGCAATATTCCTTGTTAATTAAAAAAAATTTAACTCTTCAGTTTCAAAATTTTTTTGAAAATCTTAAACTGCTGCCATCTACTGGAAGCCATGAGACATATTGGGTAGGAATTTAAAAACACAAAATCCACCCAAAAATTTAAGACAAGGATTGACACATAAACCCATGTATGTGCAGAATGTATACAATTGATAGATTTGGAAGCATCATCTATAAAAGGTAATTATATGGCATTATGCTGAAAAAGTACTTTAATCTCTAATTTGCTTGTGCTTAATCAAATTTTGTCATTATGGTTTAGTTGGCAAGAAGTTTATAAAGGCAGACAAGATTACGATCACCGTGGCAGCGCTCCTGCCATCATTTGTAACACTGTCTATATGACTCAGTAGACTATGAATCCCTGAAAGACAAAAGTCCATGTGCAGTCTGCCTTCTATCTCCCACAGCTTCATATCTGCCAGAGATTAAAATCTCATTGAAATAAACCAAACTCATATCCTTAACAGAGAATGACCTCACAGGAACACAAGTTCCATAAAATAATTTAGAAGTTTAAAAAAAGGAGGAGGAAAAATGGAAGGGGGGGAGAAGTGAGAGGAAGGAAGGGAGGGAAGAAAGAATGCTTTAGGTCAAGTCAAGATCAAGTAGACTAATGAGTTATAAAATTTCTTTTGATTTAAATTGCAAGTCCAGGTAGAAACTGAGCTTTTCATCAGAAACATTCATCTATAAACATGAGTTTCCTCGTAGACTTTTCTAGTATAACTTACGTCAAAGTTATTAAGTGCATTTGCCAGTTCCCCTGCTCCTCCTCCCTGGTGCTGGGAGGCATCATCTGATGCAGTGGCCTGGGCTGCATTGGAAATGCCTGTGACTGCCTGCTGCAGCTGTTTGTATATCAGGTCTCTGTTGGCTTTATAGGCAGCGACATCAGGATGCTGCAGGCAAGCCTGGGATGCAGTATAGAGGATCGGAACATTTTTCTGTAAGATTCCTCTGGCTGCTGCCATCTGATCACGATGGCCCACATCCTTCAGTTCCTACAAGAATGAAACAGGAAATTGGAAAGTCTCATTTTTTATTGTATTATTTTTCTTTAATCAAGGTAACACTGGTTTACAACACTACATATGATTCAGAGGTATAGGTTCACATGTCTTCAGATGCATGTTACCACACCACACCAACCACCAAAACATCCATAATCCTGCACCATGGACCACTGGACTCCCTCCCACCATTGCTTCCCAACCCCCAGCCTTCCCCTTCGGTAAACTCAATTCGACAGTCAGCTCTCTAGGGTGTTTTATGTTCACTTTTTCTGTTTCTTTGTATTCTACATCTGAGTGAAATCATAGAAGAGACTTTATATGAAATTCTATTCATATAAAAAAAATTGGCAGTATATGTTGAAAAGTTAGAATTTTACTAATACACAAAATATTTTCATTAATAGTCTGATATAAAAGTTCATCAGAAAGGAAGCTTAGTAAGTAAGAGCTCAAATTTTTCCAAAACACGGAGACATGAATTTGAACCTCCAGTTATATTCTTCCCTAGCTATTGTGATCTTGTTTAAAAGACTACGTTCAGTTTTACCTCCAGTAAGACAGGAGCAATAATAATACCTCTCATAATTACTTTGAAGATTAGACGGGATAATGCATGTAAAAAAAGTAGACAGCACTAAACAAAAAAGCAAAACATAAAACTGGTTAGCATCTTGATTACACCTACTCCAACTAAAATAGAAGCACATTTAAACAGACTAAGATTCATTTTGAGGATTTCTTTTTTGCTAAGTTACAAATGCATTACAAGAAATTTGAGAAATCTGGTATGGGATACTACAGGTGTACATAAAACTGCAAAGCTGAGGGTGTGGTAGGTTATTCTACCAAGTTCACAATTCTTACCCTACACTTCCCCTCCCCCAACCCACGGAACACCTTAGGACATGAGTTACTTAAGCATAAAACAGGCTTGTGTGTTCCATGACTTTAATCCAAAAAGTTGTTATTTCATTGTGACACTCTATATACATGCTGCCTTAAGTGAAAATGCCATTTTTCAAATTCCTCTACCCCATAATTACAATCCAGTTAAAAGGATTGAAGGTTCCTGGCATCGAGTTGGTAAACTAAGTGGTTACGCTAAATGACAAATAAGTGATACTAAAAATAAGTAAAATAATAAGGGATACTTCTGATATCCCATCCTTACTAAGTCTTTAATAAATGTGATCATGGGCCTCCCTGGTGGCGCAGTGGTTAAGCGTTGCACCAGTGGTCAGCACCAGGCAACGCTTGTTTGATGCCCAGCAGGGGAGATTCCCACATGGTGCAGCAGACCTCTCCTGCCTTGCCCGCTGCTCCCCTCAGCAGTGTATTTCCGTCAATCTGCCTGTTCTGCTCCCCACTGTGTCTCTGGTGAACCCTCTCGCCGCCCCACGCCTCTGGCCTGTACCCCAGCTTGTATGCATAAATAAATAAATCTTTAACAAAAAAAAGCCATCACATGTACTAACAGTAAGAAAACTGACTTTAAAAGGCCAAAATCAATTACTCAATTTAAAATCTGACTTATCTATTTAATGGCACATCTTTCTAAATGAGATCCTAATTAAGCATTAGAGACACCAAACTGCCTTCCTTTTTCTGAAACCTCATCTCACTATATATTTTAGGTTTGCATCTTTATTCAAACCTTGCATAACATGACAGCTTACTTTTCCTCCTAGAATTCTTTTTTCATTTGGAATCTGAATTCACAAGTAATAGCTCACAGCACTCCAAATGCCCTGTAGCATAAAACATTAGGCTAAATATTCAGAAAAGGGACCCTGTGGATTTAGAGATTCAGTGATCATTTCAAGACTCTACTTATGGCAGGGGGGCTAAGACTAACCATTATGCTTAAACAGTTGGTGCACATGTTCTGCATGACATTTTCTAAATGTCTTGCCCTCACCACAATCTCAGGGACTCTAATTTAAGTCTTCTAAGGAAGCATTTGCCTTTAAGCATTTATATTGTCTTCTGTTTTAAAAAATGCTTTGCACTCAGCTTTGGCATTCTTCCTTAGTATCTATAAACTAGATCAGCACAGAAACTCATAAAGGATGAGACCACCAAAGACATGGCAGTCACTTAAAAGTTAATAGGTGCCAGAATTACCATTCAACACCTGGCTTTCCTAAGGTCACTGCCCAGCCTGGTATAAAAAAATCTCTACCTTTCCAAAACCCATATTAGGTTAAGCACTAAGAAACAGAATCCCATGAATTTAGAAAATTGATGATCATCTCAATTGCACATGTTCTGTGTGGCATTTTCTAAATGTCTTGCCCTCACCACAACTTATCACTAAGATTTCCATTTACCATATATGGCAGATATATTTTAATGTATGATGAAAATGACAGCTAAATATCATTTGTCTGAGTGCTAAAGTGTTCTACTTTTACTGTTCAGAAATGCTTTTGCCTTTGGTACAAATAACCTAGATTTTGTTAAGTAAACAGAAGAAATGGACATTATCGTAAGGCAGCACTACTTACTCAAAAACAATGACCAATCCTAAGTATTCTTTTTAAGATAAATAATACTGGAAAGTAACTCAAGTTAGTGTACAAAAATGAACTATTAAGTAACATATTAGATTGCTTATGAAATTAGAGTCCCTCACACTACTTCAGCATTCATAAATCCCCCAATTTGACCAATCCAGGTATGTTTCAAGCTGACTCAGAACAGTCAAACATAAAAAGGAAATGACTGCTCTGGAGTGACATTCACATGCAGTGACCAAGAAATATAAGTTCGTTTCTATGAAATCCAGAACACTCTTTTTAACCAAGAACTAGAAATATAAGTGGAAGTTCCTCTCCTTTCCCTCTTGACAATATAAAACTGTAGACTTAGATAATATTGATTCAATGTCTTATCTTAGAGTCAAACAACTATATTTAATGAAATTGTCCGTGAGCAAACCCACCCAGTCCAGATTATTTACAAATAAAAACTGCCAGTACTACCCATTACCAATATGTCTGTTCAGGTTTTCAGAAAAATAATCATATAAATCAGAGTTTACAAAGTAGGTAAATAAGCACTGCGTTTTTACCAACTATCTTTAAAGCTCTGTATGCCTAAGTGAATGGAATGTAAACATGAAAGTATTTCGTATCTAGCATATTGGGGAGCCTGGACTGACAATGTGTGGCAGAGGTGGCCTTCCTCACAGGAACCAAGGTTGATACCAGTCCCTCATTGACCTCTGCCATCATCAATATTACCCTTAAAGTCAAAGAAGAACTCACAGCCTAATGAAAACTCAACACTTACCATTAGCAAAAGTTCTAGCCCAAGGAAATATTAGGACCGCTCTTAGAACCCCTTTTCCAGGATGGATATGTAGTACAGCAAAGTAGCTTATTCACTCACTCATTTAATACATACTTATTAAACATTACTGTATCTAGTCAGTGTTCTACGTGTAAGGGTTATATTATACTAGCAGTTTAGACAGAATTCCTGGCCTCAAGAATCTGACAACCCAAGTTCAAAATCTGGCTCTACCACTTACTAGATAAACAATTTTGACAAATTTCTTAACCTATCTGTCCTAAGGTTTCTTCATCTATAAAAACTAATATATGATCAGTTATCTATGCTATTCTACTTAATGATTAAATGAATTTTCTTAATAAAGTTCTTATAATAATGCTTAGTATATATTAAATACCTTTTTTAAAGTTATTCATTATTCTTTTCAACAGCATCCTCAAGACTACCACACCTTAACTCAGGGAAAAAGTACAAACACGTAACTTCCAGAAGGAGTCTATGACTTAATCAAGTTTAGCATTTCCTCAATGGATAAGTTTCTATTTAAATGATACAAGGGAGACTAAGAGAGTCAATGACCCAGCACACCCAAATACTATACCTGAGGAAATACCCACTTTTCAGGTCTAGGGATGCTGCAAAGATAAAGAGGTATGTCAAAGTAGTAAATTATCATATACAATGACTGAGAAAGGAAGAAAAAGGCAAAGGTGGCAACAGGCAAGGCCTAGCATGCATACAGCAACAGAGGAATTCTACCAGAAAACACACCCTGTGCAAAAACAAGACCAGTTATTGAAGGGGGTCAAGAGAAAGTATCTAAAAAGTATTATGACGTGTCCATCAGATTGGGAACTTAGGACAAAGGGAAAAAAAAAGCACAAGTTTAAAGAAATGTATACCAAGGCCAAAGGCATATAAAAGGTGACTTTATGAACAGAAGATAAACAGACAGAAGCACTCAATGGCCAGCCTACACAATGGATTTAGGAGGCTATGGCTAAATGTTAAAGAATCAGGCCCAAGTAAAACTAAATATCCACAATGTACGATAAACCCAACACAAACTTTAAAATGGAAATATGTATCACTCAAGATAACAGCAAAATGGTTTAGGGACAAAGTTACAAAGTTATCTACAAAGTACAGGGAAACCACAAGTCTATTAAGGCATTGGACCTGAAAAGACAAGGAGAGGCAGCAGTTCACAGAACACAAGGAGCAAGAAGTGTGGAAAATACCACCCAACGGGAACTATGATTTCTATGACTTTCAGCTACGCAGGACAACCACCAGAGAGGAATCCCAGGGAATAAAACTCTGGCTTCATTCTCCCATCTCCTCTGATTGCCTACTGGTGCTCCCATTGGCCAAACCCAACTAGGAGCCAGAGGGCATAGAAGCTCCTAGTTGTACTCCAAACAGGGCAAGTTCCTGGGGCAGAGAGGATAAAAAGGGTTGCAAACATAGGGACTGTCAACAGAAGATCATCCAGCACGTTAACTAACAACTTCAAGATTTTTAGGACAATTTATCTCAATTATTTTTTATAATACATCAGGGATTATGTAAAGAACGCTTCATTGATTCAAACTCAAACAGCATTACTTTCCAATAAGTTTCTCCAGTAGCATACAAAATTCTGTAGCATTATTAGGCTTTACCTCAAGAACATCATCAATTTACTCATGCCACCATTTCACAAAAATATGACGATAGTAGCATTCTAAATGTTCTCACTTATCTCAAATAATAGTTAAGTCTTCATAAATCAAGATCAGACTAGATATCAAGACAGCAGGACTTTTTACCAAATATTTTTTTTAAATATAGCTAACATATATTTCACTATCCAAATGAGACTTTATATCAAGAACAGTAAGTTAAAGTTTGAATATAATTTGGCCAGCTTGCTATACTTACAGAATTACCATACTATTAAACAAGTTCTTCATCGAATCAATCAGCCCCAGTAAAAAAATAAAACTATTTGAGATTTATGTGACAGACACAAACCAACACAAGAACAAATAATAAAAGCACACCAAGCCTACATTAACTAAATTATTCAGACACTACACCAAATCTAACTAAATTATCATGTCTAATAATAAGTACTAGAAACATGAAATCAGGATCTCATCTGTGCAGATTCAGTCTGATCATATTTTACAGCTTGAAACATGAGCAATAACTACTATATTGAGCGTCTGGCACGATATTAAATACTTTACATACATTACTTAATTTAATCCTCTCAACCCTGTGGGGTAGAGTTTCTATACTGATGTAAATATAATCAAATGGAAGTTACTAAGAACTGTCCAAAGCTGAGGCTATCGTATATTAGACATCTACCCTAAGACTACTGTGTGTTAGTCATTTACAGCACTGACCCCATTTTCCTCCTGCCTGTCAGAGCTCTTCTTGAGTGTCCCTGTCCTCAGAAAACCACCCCCACCCCAGAGTAAAAGGTAGATCTTCATTACTGTGCGTCAGACAGAGTAACAGTGTTTATCTTACCAATGATTACTAATGAATGGATATGTTATGCAATTCAGATTTAAAGCAAACCTACTAGGAGCTTCCAGATCATTTGCTTTAAAAGAGAGACATATGGAAGAAACAGTCCCTTTTTTTCCCCCTCACTGGACATAAGCGAATGTCATTCTCAGAGCTGCTACAGCTATTCAGTGCCAGGCACAATGAAGAAGGCAGTGCTGAGAAATGTCAAGAACCTGGGCCCTTGATGATACTGCAAAGTCTTTAAATTTTACAACCCTAACTTGGGACTTCCAATTAGAGAGAAAATAAACCCATTGTTCAAGAGTTTTAGAGCTAAGTTTTCTATAAAGTGCAGCATAAAATATTCTGAAATAGATGTTGGCTAGCAATAAAAAAGAATTCACCTTGAAATTTCAGAGCTTTTTTTTTCTTTAAATAAGAGTTAAAAGCACAAAACTGATCAGGATTATGGAAGTTCTAAGAAGCTGGGTAGCCAAATTTATATGAGCAGTTATCTATGACAAAGGAACCAAGAGTATACAAAGAAGGTAAGAAAGTCTCTTCAGGGCCTCCCCAATGGCACAGCGGTTAGGTGCCGAGCTGTGGAGCTGTCAGCAGCGGCAACGAGGGTTCGACGCCCGGTCGGGGAGCTTCCCACATGGCACCGCAGACCTGTCTCGCCCGCTGCTCCCCTCAGCAGTGTATTTCCGTCAATCTGCCTGTTCTGCTCCGCACTCTGTCTCTGGTGAACCCTATCGCCACCCCGCGCCTCTGGTCTGTGCCCCAGCTTGCATGCATAAATAAATAAATCTTAAAAAAAAAAAAGTCTCTTCAACAAATGGTACTGGGAAAACTGGACAGCCACATGCAAAAAAAAAAAAAGAAAAAAGAAACTGGACCACTGTCTCAAACCATACACAAAAATTAACTCTAAATGGATGTAGACCTAAGACCAAAACCATAAGATACACAGAAGAAAACACAAGCAAAATACTACCTGGTACAGTCTTCAGAATGGTTTTGGGGACTTGACTCCAATGGCAATGGAAACAAAAGTAAAAATAAACGGACTACATCAAACTAAAAAGCTTCTGCACAGTAAAAGAAACTATCCTTATTAAAATGAGAAAGACATTCTACGGAAAGGGAGAAAATATCTGTACATCATACGGCCGACAAGTAACAATCAATATCCAGATCTACAAAGAACTCATACAATTCAACAAGAAGAAAACAAATAACAACAATTGTCAAATGGGCAGAAGAGCTAAATGAACACTCTCCAAAGAAGACATCGGACAGACAACAGGTACATGAAAAAATGTTCATGTAGAATAAAAAGGAAATCTCGTACACTTTTGGTGGGAATGTAGACTGGTCCATTCCCTATAGAAAACAGTATGGAACCTTCCTCAAAATATTAACAATAGATACACCATACGACCCAGCAATCCCCATGTCTGGTTATTTTCCCAAAGAATGCAAAAATACTAATTTAAAGGGATATAGACAATCTTATGTTCACTGCAGCACTATATTTAATAGCCAAGTTATGGAAACAACCTAAGAGCCCAATGATAGATGAGTTGATAAAAATTGGTATATAAATACACAATGAAATACCACTCAGTTATAAAGAAAGGAAATCTTGATATCTGTGACAATATGAATGGAACTGGGGGATCATGCTAAGTAAAGTAAGTCTGAAGTAAAAAGACAAACAGTGGATGATTTCACTCACAAATGGAATGGAATGAAACAAAGCAAAGGAGCAGACAAAAACAGCCAAAACAAATCCTTTGGACTCCGACTATAGAATTGATGCTAACAGCGAAAAAGGATTAAATATGGGAAGCAACATGGGAAGGGGCTACATGGACTATGGTGAAGGATTACTGGTGCTTTGGTGGTGGGTGTGGTAACATATATCTGAAGAGGTGTGAACCTATACCCCTAAACCATATACACTGTTGTAAACTCATGTTACCTCAACTTTTAAACAAATACTACAGGGGTGGAATGGGGGGGGGGGGGGGGGG
>PVIJ01001535.1:86798-179180 GCA_004024925.1 Scalopus aquaticus | reverse complement strand
AATATGATGAAAGATGCTTTCTGATACAGAAGTAATTTCAATGTTTTAATTGGTTTACAGTCTTTTAAAATCCGTTTAAATTTCATCACCAACTCAAATTAATCCTCAAACACACAAAAGGCCTTATCACCTCTCCAGACACTATTGCAAATGGTCAAGCTATCTAAAGAAGAATTTTCACAAGAATTAAACAGGAACATAAGATGAATACAACTTAACTGTTGCTTTAATAACAACACAATACTAAAAGGATATTTCTTAGATTAAGTATTTTAGTGGAACTGTATTGGTAAAGGGAGGTATTGATACCTTCAGAAAATTTTAGAATGGATTTTTCCCTCTACATAATAATACTAAACAACTTTAACATGTCCAAATCATGCTTGTACCTGTTGTCTTTTGGCTGCCATAATATTCAGCTTATCCACTTCAGGTTTCAGTGCTTTATACTGTATTCCTAAGTCTTGTTCAGTACCAGCATTCCTCAGTTTCAGGATACCATCTTCCACCTATAAAACATACCCCACAAAAAAAAATCCCAACAATAGAAGATCATATATAAAGAAAATGTGTAACTTTTTTCCTTTAACAGTTATTCAGATAGCAATCCAAAGCTTCACTGAGTTTACATGGCCCTCAAACATTTGCACAGCCAGTACATAGGGGCTTTAAGGGAAGTGACTGCCATCTAAAAGGATACAATTTAACATATCTTGGTTTCTCAACTCTGAAACAAGGAAATGTTCAATCACCACTGAAAAAGGGAAGGAGTCAAAACAAAACAAAAAAAAATTGCTACAAGTTCTTCACTTACAACCAAAACAGCACAGGCTTAAAGCAGAACCAACACAATGTACACTTGAATAGAGTAGTAAATAGATTCTAAACAAAAGCATTCCTGGTCCATTTAGGTAAACTAAATTCAAAACTAAACCAAATCCTACGGAATGCTTAACTAAGTATGGCTAGGCCAGCAGCAGTCTTACAGTAATAGAGAAAACAAATCACAGGCACCAGCCTATACTTACAACTTTCAGCTGAACAAGTAGTTTGTACACATCTGCCATGTCAGCCAAAATAAGCAGCCGAGTAACAGCAGAAAGCAAAGCACGAGCTGCCCTAACCATGTTGCCCCGTTTCACAGAAGAGCAGGGGTCGTCTGCAAACTCTCCCGCAGCAGTCTTCATCAAATCACCTGTTTAACAGGATGAAAACACAAATAGAAATGAACCCAAAGAAATGGTTACATTAAAAAATAACACTGGTCAACAGTGAGATTATTATTGACTTAAAAAGGCCCTAATCTGTAGTATCTTGGTGTGCTGAGCATGAATATAACCCTGAAAACTTTTTATTAGCTCTCATTTTGAAGATATTTCATATAATTCATTTTATATGTTTCACCGTGTAAATTTATCCAGTAGGACTGCAATGACATCCTAAATCAGCCTAGAATGATGTAATGTTGCATCGCATTGCATAATACCATCATGTACACATCATCCAGAGTTGACTGCATCATTTTCTAATGCACTGCAATACTACTGCCAGGCGGGTGCTGAAGTAAGCTGACCGCAGCAGTGCACTAGATAAAGCCCTGTAGGAAAGGTTGAGCACTGAAAAGATTTCAGACTTTGTGCGAGACAGTTTAAGCTACTGTTCCATAGAACTGTTATTATTTCATCCATTTAGGCACAATACAGAACAGTAATGCCTCAAAAGTGCGTTAATAGCGTGGACAATGTGGACAATTTCTGCTCTGTTTGTGGGGAAGTGACATTTGCCAAACAGAAGAAAAGTGAAGAAGGCTTATCATCTTTACTTTGGATGCAAGGTTGGGTGACCAAGACAAGCCTTGGGCCCCGCATGTATGCTGTGCTACATGGACAACTCAGCTTTCATAGTGGCTAAATGGCAAAAGACCATCAATGCCGTTTGCAGTCCCCATGGTGTGGAGAGAGCCAAGCAACCAACATAAAGACTTCTGCTTGGTTCCTCCTCTTTTCGGCGAAGTAACGAAGTAAAAGAAGTCAAGAAGTCTACCTAAACATTCCGTCTGCATTGAGATGACCAGTTCAACAACTTGCTGCAGGGTGATGTGAAACAAGCATGGAATGCTTTTCACCTAGTGTCTACAAACTTTCTTGGGAACGTTAGGGCAGAAAACTACAAGGAACTAGTAGAAGACACGCTGATGCAGTATCAGACACTTGGCTGCAATATGTCTCTAAAGATCCACTTCCTTCATTCCCATCTGGATTTCTTCCCTGAAAACTGTGGTATGGTTAGTGATGAACATGGTGAAAGTCTTCATCAAGATATCGCATCAACTGAACAAAGATACCAGGGAAAATGGTCCACTACAATGCTGGTGACTACTGCTGGACACTCCCCAGACATGCTCCTTAATAGCTGTACAAGAGACAAGCGAAGAAATCTAGGAAGTAGTCTATGACTTGATTTTTTACAGGTATTAACTGTAGGCCTATTACTATTGGCATGCATTTCGTGATGTAAACATCCATTTATTGCAGATTACAAAAAAAACTAGAGCCAAAATTAGAATTTGACTGTCATATTCATGTTGAGCACATACAAACTGATAGGAAATGACTAATTTTATTTCAGTTATATGACTTTTGTAAAAATTTGACCAGTGTAATAGGTTAAATTTTATATGTATCATGCACAGAATTTACTAGAATGTCTTCTTATTTTTGTTTTTTCTTTTGTTTCATAGCTGTCACTAAGAAAAGCATCCTCATATATTGCTGTTGAAAGCACAGTTCTTTGAAAAGTGAATTTGGCACTATATATCAGTAGCTTTAAAAATGCTTTTCACTGATTTACCAATAATCATTTCTAAAAATGAAGAGTATATACATCCTAATGGGGAAAAATTAAGGTTGGAGTGGCAGAAAAAGAATCTAGCGCAAACTAACTTCACATCCACATAATGAGACAAAAATATATCAACCATTATGGAGGCCCACCATACTTCACTAACCATCGTAATAATGTGCACAGTTGAACAAAGGCTCACTGGCATATGAAAGGACAGAATTCAATCACTGACTCATTCATTTTCCTCATAGTAAAACACTCCCAACAGCACAATGGTTAATAATTTTCATCTAGCTAATAAGTACATTATGGCATAACCTGTTATTGACTGTTATTCAAATATGAATATATTTATGAAAAATGTTAAGACTTACTATGAACTCTTAAGTAGAAAATAGATGAAGTAATAAATGCATCAATCTGTATTTAAAACAGAGAGAGAGAGAGAGAGAGAGAGAGAGAGAGAGAGAGAGAGAGAGAGAGAGAGAGAGAGAGAGAGAGGCCTCACTGGTGGCCTAGGGGGTTAAGTCTCAGTACTATCACAACAGCCCACAGCTGCAATAGCTTGAGTTTGATCCCCAGCCAGGGAGTTAATCCACATGGTGCAGCAGACCTCTCCTATCTTACCCACTGCTCCCCCTTAGCAGACTGTTCTGCTCCCCACTCTGTCTCTGGTGAATCCTCTCATCCCATGAACTTCTCGCCTGCACCCCAGTTCTATGCAAAAAAAAAAAAAAAATCTTACAATAAAGGAATGATTCTTTTTTAAAAATATAGAAAAAAACACTAGAGTCAAATAATAGTTCTACTAGGTGACAATCTGATTCCAGTATTCTATACTTACAAAAACATTTTCTTTAACAGATATAATGTGCATGATCAAATAAGCAAGCTAAATACATACACATTTTACTACAGTTATTATGAATACCAAGTTTATATAATCCTGAGTTCAACAATGCTGAGAAATTATTTTCTGAAAACAACATTTCTTTGTCATTCATTACTATTAATAATAATCATTTAAGGTGCCTACTGTGCCTCTTTTCTCATAGCTGGAAGCAACTGGAAGACTCAGGCTATGTCTGTTCCATTACCTATAGTAATGGTGACCATACGGTAGGAATCTGGATTCCTGAGAAAGCAATTACTCCCTCTCTTGGCTCATATGCCCACTTCAAATTAAAGACTGAAAATCAATTGTCCATACAAAAATACACATCAATGTTTACAGAAACACTATTCATGACTGCTAAATGTAACAGACCAAACATCTATCAATGAATGGTTAAACAGAATGTGGTATATCCATACAATGAAACACTTAACAATGAAGAAGGAAGTGTTAACAGGGTGGTCCCCAGGAAAAAGGGTGTGTCCCAGGTTCCCTGTCCCACCCAAGGTAGGGTGGAACTGAGCAGGATATAAGAAGCTGAAGAGAGAGACAGAGGGGACACACACAGAGAACACACACAGAGGAGAACATATAGACAGGACAGAAGACAGGAGGAGACGGAAGGATGGAAAGGATGGAAAGCCAGAAGAGGCCCAAGGAGCAGAGAGACTTGTAAAGAAGCTGCACTGGCCTGGACTGATTGAAAGAGATGTAGGTGAGAGACCCGTGGGGGAGTTAATGATGGCTATGTTGACTTTGGTTTTCATTTTGTTCTGTTCCTCTCAGAATTGTCTGATTGTTTCTGGTGCTTTTGGATGGGTCCTTGCCAAAAGGTATTTTGGTTCCTCCCAGAATTGTCTGGCTGTTTCTGACCCTTATGTGTGAGTCTCTGCCAAAAGCTGTTCTAGACTTGTGGCAGGCTTTCGAGGCTTGCTTTGGGCCAATCTCTTTTGGGTGGACTTTTACCCACTAGGAGGGATAACATTGGGTGCTGGACTTAGATACTATATTCTTTGTCTTCTCTGTCTTTTCTAATTGTATTAAAGTTTGCTTTCCACTTAAGGTCCTTTATGTTTTGTATTGATGTGGCGGATGGCAGAACCCATTTAGAACAGGGCAGGTTTGGGGTTTCGGGGATGCCCCTCTCCTCTCTCCCTGCCCTGTAACAGAAGTACTAATATATGCTACCATGTAAATGAACCTTCAGAGTATCTGCTACGTGAAAAGAAGCCAGTTATAGAAGGACACATAAAATAGTATACTTTTGCATGAAATCGATAAGAGATAGAAATCATATTAGTGGTTGACAAGGGCTAGAGCAGAAGGGAAGAGTGAAGACTAACTGCTATTAGGTAGAGTTTTGGGGGTAGTGAAAATATTCTGGAATTATATATAGTGATGATGGCTGTACAACCTCGTAAATAAACTATAAACCAATGAATTGTAAACTTTCAAAGGGTAAATACAGTATGTGAACTATATCTCAATAAAGAAAAAGACACTAAAGAATGTCAAATGTAGTCACCTGGAAAAAGCATAGGCCTTGGGGTGGAGATGACCTATGTTACCACACCAATCGCTATGTGGACTCAATGAGCCTGTTCTCTCTATTCTATAAAACACTGAGAACACCCTGTTGTGAATGTCAATTAAGATAAATGTGTGTAAAATGCCTAGTACATTGCCTCAAACTAGGAGACCAAAAGGGTGGTAGAAATCAGCATTCCTAGTGAAAACAAGATGAGAAAACAGAGAAAAGGTTTTTATTGAGTTTCATGAATATTCATCGGTTCAAGGCAATTGTGCCATCTTTCAACCAAAGTTTACTACTATCTTCTATGAATGAGCAAGATAAACACCTGCAAAAGAAATAAACTAAGCAGACAAAAATCCCTGGCTCCAGAGAGCTTATATTCTAATTGGAAGGAACGATAAAAAAACAAAGTAAGCTTAATGCAATGCTACTTCAATTTTTAAAAATAAAGTTAATTAAACAATTTGTTAGAAAAAAAGTACTTGGGGAGAGAAGGACAGTGGCAGAAAAAAGAAGAGAGGGAGCAGGGATATATGACACTATTTAAAATAGCAGGTCTCATTAAAAAGGTACCACTTGAAGAAAGTTAAAACAGGAAGCACAGGAGCAATGTGGCTATCAAGATGCAGCTCTCTCACATCTTGAAAAGCATTCCAGGAAGAGGGAACATCAAGTCAAAGGTCCCATGTGAGATGCACATAAAACTGATCATGGAGGGTGAAGGAAGTCAACATCACTGGCTGGGAGGAAATGAGGAAGAGTGGCTTAGCGTAAATGTGAAAAGCAGATTTCACGGGTATTAAAACAATTCAGAAATTAGACTACTCTTCCAAGAATCTGATCTGCTACCAGAGAGAAAATTTCTACTAAAGAAGCTTGTTTTCTGTCAGTTTTCTTTTTCTGTAGGGGTAAGAGTATAGTGGAAGAGAGCAGGATCATGAACTTGGAAGTCAGACAAGCAGAAACTGAAGCTTCATCATGAAACAAATCTAAGTTTTCACAGTTGTAAAATAGAGATAATAATACAGGTAATCCTCATTTTGTACAGGAGAGCAGCTGTTCCATAAAAATGACTATATAAACTAAAACAGTGAAAAATGATCTTAATCAACGATGGGAAAAATTACGATTGTCCTGTGATGATTAAAAATTTTTGTTAAGGGGCCTCCCTGGTGGCGCAGCAGTTAAGCGCTGCGCTGTGGAGCTGTTGGCAGCGGCAACGCGAGTTAGACGTCCAGCCGGGGAGAATCCCACATGGTGCGGCAGACCTCTCCTGCCTCGCCCGCTGCTCCCCTCAGCAGTGTATTTCTGATATGCCTGTTCTGCTCCCCACTCTGTCTCTGGTGAACCCTCTTGCCGCCCCACACCTCTGGTCTGTACCCCAGCTTGTATGTATAAATAAATAAATCTTTAAAAAAAATTTTTTTGTTAAAAGATTAAAAGCTCTTTTATTGTTGGTTATAAATGTACAGGGATTTTTAAAGTACAACTAATATTTATTTAATACACTGTAACTTGGGCCTCCCTGGTGGCACAGCGGTTGAGCGCTGCACTGTGGAGCTGTCGGCTGCGAGTTCGACGCCCAGCCAGGGAGAATCCCACATGGTGCGGCGGACCTCTCCTGCCTCGCCCGCTGCTCCCCTCAGCAGTGTATTTCTGATCTGCCTGTTCTGCTCCCCACTCTCTCTCTGGTGAACCCTCTCGCCGCCCCACGCCTCTGGCCTGTACCCCAGCTTGTATGTATAAATAAATAAATCTTAAAAAAAAAATACACTGTAACTTAAAACATTATAAACACTGAGAATTAAAGTGTTTTATTTCTTTGTAAGAAAACTAATCAAAAGTTCTTCAACCATGCTTGCCTTCTTCACCATTTTAACCAGAGCAGCATCTTTTCCATCCCTTAGAAAACTGTCCTATTCTTTCAAAGTTTGCACATTTTCCAACCTTTCTCCTTTGCACATTCTAAACCATGAAGTATCTCCAAGAGCTCCTTTAATGGGAAGGCTTTAATGATATCACTTCCTCTTAGTTATCATCATTGTTTTCATTACCAATAACTTCCCTCATTTATGTCAGCAGGTTTCCCTTCACTAAAGTCCTCTCACTGAGCATCTAGAGAGTCTCTCCACAGCAATAATGTCAACATTTCCACAGTCAGCTATTTCTTCTATGACTTCATTTACACTCTATTCAAGATTAAATTCTGAGCTTACCACATTTTCTTTGTTATACATTCACCTGTTAGTGAATTTCCTCTGTCTGTGACACATTTTGGTAAAACTGTCCACATGGGCTTATCACTGGGACACAAGGAGGCAACACAACTACACATTCTGCATAAAGTGAATAAATGTGTAGTGATTTTTTTCCCCCCAAATCACCTACAGACCTTTCTTGAAAGAAAAGTCATGACTAGTCAGTGATCATGCACATCTATTATTTAGGTAATGATTTGCACATTTAAGGAGCAGCAGCAAAGCCTGTACTTTATGCAATTACTCACACTTAATATACTGTGGTAACTAAAATTTGATCTTGTTTGATTTTTTGTATTACATAACTATGGGGCTGAATTTTGTATACTGGAATCATGCAAAGTGAGGATTAGCTGTATCTATCTCCCAGGGTTGCTGTGGCAATGAAACCAAGTATTCAACAGAATGTTCACAATAGTGCCTGCATTACCATACTGTCGTACATCACTACTGGAATTAAGTTACAGAAAGATGGGGGTGGGGGAGATGCGAAAGATACTTAATTGGAAATTAGATCACAGATGAGAACACATATAATCAGGACCACAGAAGGAAATAAGAGGAGTTTCCTGTACCCTCAGATAAGAAATAAAAGCAGCAGCAAGAGGATTCCAGGCAGTATGAAACCTAGAGTTGTCGGGGAACCTGTTTTCTCCAAAGCATTGAGGTACACCCAAAAGCTGACCAGGACGGAAATAAAAATGAGGGATTCAGGAGAATGCAAGAAACTCTGAAGCAAGTGCTAAGGGAAAAAATGAAGCAAATGAAAGAAATATGGGTAAAAATAATGACCTAGATTAGCCCGAAAGGATAAACTTAAAGCAGATTATTAAAACTATAATCCATCTAAATGAACCAAAGCTCTTCAATGATTAGCTTAAAACTTCCCTCTATTAATCCCTCAATTTCTCACCAACATTAATCTCCCTTTTCACCATGATCTCCTAAATTCTCACTCCCACCCAGGTTCCCCTTAAACAGTCTCATGCTTTCTATAGATAGCATATCACTCTAAAGTAGTATCTGTTAGGCTCAACCCGCCCCTCCCCAACAATAAGGGCGCTGTGAAGAATCTCAGTGAAGATGTGTGACCTTGGAAAGAAGCTCATGCCCCCACTACCCAGACGGGCCGCTGCAGCCCGAATGCACCTGCAAGGCCACCAGCTCCAAATGGAGTTGCGCCCACCCTTGGAATTCTTTCACCCCATATAAAAAACCCACCCCCCTAGTTTCAGGGTGCGACTCCACAGACACCCCCCACCCCCGGGATCTGTGAACCTCGCTCGACCTCACAGTATCAGGTCAAATGATAAGTATCAGGTCAAATGATAAGAAAAAGTGGAAATAGAAGTAAGAAGCAAAGTAAATTAAATGTTTACATCCACCAGTCATAATGGCAATCCTTAATATGACTAACATAATGGTGTTAGCAAATAAAACTGTATAGTGCAGTTTTTCACCCACTGTACAGTGCATGAAAATGTTTACATTTTCTCTGCTCACAAAACTATGAATATTTAAGTAAACCACTAGCTAAAAAAACAAGGTCCTCAAACTTCTGCTGAAGGACAAACTCAAGATATAAAGAAATTTTAAAAAGACTTGAGAATTCTTTAAAACCAATAAATACAACTGTCAATTAGGGAGGGTACTTGTTAGACTTATCAATAGCATTCTCTCTGCACACAAAGGTAAACCGCTAAAACTGAGGCAAACAATGTGTTCCAGGTCATATGGTTAGCAGTAAAGGCTGAGAAAATAACTGGGTCTTCTGGTCTTCTCCCAATTGTTTCCAGTCAACTACGCTAGGGTATTAACTAAGACACAAAGAAGATGAAACTTAAGAGAACCTGTGACTACTCTTTCAGCTGCCATGAAATACTATCCATCAATATGTCTATACCCTAACATACTTTCCTAACTAAAATGGGGATAAAAAGTTAAGCTCCTCTGGAGTTCAAAAGGACAAAGGGCAACTGTAAAGAAGTAACCAAAAAACTCAGTTCCACATTAGGACAGGAAAGACCAAGGCCTTTCAGAAGTATCAAATAGTTTGAGCAAATTCCATTCAAAGTAGTTTAACCTTCTATAATATTGCAGGGAAAGGGCAAGAGTAAAGTGTGTGTGCATACACGTGCAAGTGTGGACATGGCGTGTGTGTGTCCACTGAAACAGGAAGAATACATGAGAAGGCTTGGCTTTTATCTTTGCTTCCTGAGTTTAGGAAATAAAATCTTCTTACTATGCTGATCCTTTAAAACAAAGAATGTTACAAAGGAATGTTAATGAATATACACTACTTTTCTTCCAGATTGCTGTCTGTTGTAGATAAAGTAAGACATTGAAACATGGTCTGGACCCAGCTGTGCGCTCTGGGAGCTATGTTGCTTCACTGCTACCTGTTTTCTCTTCTGTGAAATAAGAACACCATTCTCCCACCTGACTGGTCTGTTTTGAAAATTGAGTGAGGTAATAAATGCAAAGCTCAACAAATACGCCTATGCCCTTTTAACTTCCTCATCTACTTTCTCCAATTGTAGAACCCATTCAGAACATGGCCATTACTCACACACCAAATGTTTCTTACATTTTTAGAAACAAAGTCATGCTAGAAAGATTTCTAAAAAGGTAGAGAAAAAACTTTCTTTTAATTTTTAATGTTGAAACAGTAAAGCTAGAAGGAGGGGGTCCTATTCACTCAAATCTCCACAATGCAAAAAGTAGCAAAAACTGGTCCTTTTTGGTAACAGCAACAAATAAAGATTGACTTAGCTCCCCTGGCGGGTGTTAGTTTTTTCATCTAAAAAAATTGAAGGCAAGACCTCCCTGGCGGCACAGCAGTTAAGCTCTGCACTGTGGAGCTGCCCAGCAGGCGAGATTACCACATGGCTTGGCAGACCTCTCCTGCCTCGCCCACTGCTCCCCTCAGCAGTGTATTTCTGTCGATCTGCCTATTCTGCTCCCCACTTTGTCTCTGGTGAGCCCTCTTGCCACCCCATGCCTCTGGCCTGTACCCCAGCTTGTATGCATAAATAAATAAATCTTTAAAATAAATTGAAGGCAATCTGAGGTTTCTTCTAGTTTTTAGGGGCCAGTCATTGCCTATCCCATTTACAGGTTTACAGCTCCAAAAGACTACAATACCATAGCAAAGGATGCCAGATTCCCAGAAAAACAGCTATGAAAACATATCTATACTCTTCAAAAGTCCTCTAAGGAGACCCAAAAGATAGTTATGTCTTCCCTAAAATATTACTAACAATACTTTCAATGTATTCCTTGGCCCAGAACTTTTCCTAATCTTTTTTTTTTTTAAAGATTTATTTATTTATACATACAAGCTGGGGTTAAAGGCCAGAGGTGTGGGGCGGTGAGAGGGTTCACCAGAGAGAGTGGGGAGCATAACAGGCAGATAAGAAATACACTGCTGAGGGGAGCAGCGGGCAAGGCAGGAGAGGTCTGCCGCGCCATGTGGGATTCTCCCCGGCTGGGCGTCGAACTCGCGTCGCTGCCTCTGACAGCTCCTGCGCCACCAGGAAGGCCCACTTTTCCTAATCTTTAAGTCCAAAAGAACAAGGATTTTGACAAAACAGAGGAACACAGTTTACATAATCCACCCCCTTCCAGGTATCACTGTTTGATTTTTTTTTTTTTAATTTCCACCTTAAATCATACAACAGTCAGTACCGCACAATGAGAAAGGAGATCAAAATGTGCTTATGCCATGGGGGTGGGTTGGGGAAAGACTAAAGCAACATATAGGAAAATTATAACAGGTGCTGTATCACAAGGCAGTTTATTTCCAACTGTTTCTATTTTTGTTGAACTTTCCATAAAGAATATACTTTTAAAGAAAAATGTTTTTAAATGATCAAAAATGTACAATATCTTTAATTCAAGCCTGTGATGCATAAAACTCAATTTCCTAAAAAGGAATAATCTAAAGTACTCAAAAAGTCAATAAACAAAAATTCTTTTCTCTAAAGCATAAAAATCTCATGACTGGGCCTTCCTGGTGGCGCAGCGGTTAAGCGCTGCGCTGTGGAGCTGTCAGCAGCATGCGCGCGATGCGAGTTCAACGCCCAGCCAGGGAGGATCCCACATGGTGCGGCAGACCTCTCCTGCCTCACCCACTGCTCCTCTCAGCAGTGTATTTCTGATCTGCCTGTTCTGCTCCCCACTCTGTCTCTGGTGAACCCTCTCGCCGCCCCACGCCTCTGGCCTGTACCCCAGCTTGTATGTAAAAATAAATATTTAAAAAAAAAAAAAAAATCTCATGACTACTAGTATCACTGCATAAAAGGGAAAAGTAAAATAAGCATACGTTATTAAATCCTGTCACAAAAGTTTTGTGAAATCAATCACCTTTAGCAGTTTACCTAAAATATGGGTAAATCAAGGAGCAAAATAAGGGAGCCATATGCAGGGCCATCCACATTGCCATTATTTTTTGTTTAGTTGCTGCAACAGAAGTTCAACTATTATCAGACTTCATGCAGACATTTCTTAAACAGAACAGTCTATAAGAGTATGTTTGTTATCAACTGCCTCATTCAACAGAGAATGTTATTTGAAGATATTCAACTGACAAAAGTTTTCAGGTAAAAATGTAAAAGCCATTTAAACTGTGGCCATAACAATGTTAAAAAGAAGTTCCTTAATTTTTTGGTAATATCCTCCATAGAGGATATAATTTAGCCACAAAAAAATCAGCTGTAGAACTCAATGATATTGAAAGATGTTGAGGGGATCTATTAAGTGAGAAAAGTACATGAACACAATTAAGCAAAACATAGTTCTACCCATGTGAGTGTATTCATAGAAAACAAAATGGAAGGGTCTAGACCACAATGTTAACCATTGGTTTCATACTTGGCTAACAAAATTATAGTTGATTTTTATTTCCTTCCTTATGCGCTTACTATCAAAAACATGCTCACTGCAGAAATTCACTTTCGCTTAGAATGTTTTCAATTCTACCCAGGGATTAACCAAATGGGGAAAACACACACACACACACACACACACACACACACACACACACACACACACACACACACACTGTAAGCAACCACAATCACATGTAAGTCTGTTACAAACCACCTTCTACTTATAGTTTGGCCTATTTTCACGCAGTAGAGTAAAAAAACAACCAGTCCTGAGTGTGAGTATTTAAAACTTCCCCATCCTGGAATTCCTAATTCTTAAAAATTACTTTTACAGTGCTTTAGCTCCACTGAATCAACTTTGTACCAAATACTCTTTAGAATATCTGATTAAGGGATTGTACCAAAAAGTGGTATAACTGTTATTATTTCTTTAATTATCATTCCACCAACTTTCATTTTATGAAATAAACTGACCAGACCAAACTTTCACAAAATTATTAGATAACTTCAAGATACTCAAGAGTTAACTGCCATTTCCCAAATAGTCCCCTCCTCTTTTCCCTATCCCTCCCCCAAATTAAATTCATTACCCATGATCTGGTAATAAAATAAGCCATTTTCCACACTTGTTAATGAACACAAACTGGCAATACAGTTGCAAAAAACAACATTTCATAACATAGCCCTAAAGCGAAGGAATCAAATGGTAAAATATATCTGGCATAACCCACATACCCTGTGATATGAGGATGAGCCTAAATAAAATATTTAACCCTCTCTATCTTCACCTTTCCATTCATTAGTTGGGTATACTGACAGTAAAACAGACCAATGGATGATAATTACAGGAAAAGCAACAATTAGTCAAAGAATACCTGACAGATGCTTTAAGATAAATTTCCTGGGATGCTACTTTTAATTCACAAAACTGTTTATCCCTTGAAAATCAACCCAGGAAATAGACATTTAATATGATGATATTAAATAAAATAAGCCCATCTGAATCAGTTATCAGTTAAAACAGAACATGGAAAACTCTCAACCTACACTCTTTTGCATACCTTGAGGATAAGGAGCTTTGAAATTTCTTTTTCCAGTTGTCAGAATGGATTCGAAAGAAAAAAAAATTAAAATAGAGTACCACACATATTCATGTTCTCATTTTCCTTACTAATTCAAGTGTGCCCTGCTGCTATTCAGAAACACTCCAAAGAGAGGCATTTACTTCCTGATTACACATTCAAATAAATGCATAACATGCATTTCAACTTGGAATCACTTTCTTCAGAAATTAACTAGTAGAAACCACGTTACTGTAACATCATGGTTGAAGTCGTGCCAAAGTCAAAATTTTAATACCTAAGATAACTTCCTCAGCTATACTGTACAGATATACTCAGGCAACAATATTACTAACTATAACTTAAAAGTATTACTATCCTGTTTCGTGTGATTTATTTTTCTAACAAGATAGACCTTAAACAAGAAAATTTTCAAAATGACCAGAAACATTAGAATTTAATAACTTCATTCTCCTTTCCTTACTTCTAAGCTGACTACACCAGAACACAAGTCTTTCCAAGCAGCATCTGCTCACACATACATGGGTAGTGATCCAGAAGCAGACAACATCCTTGAAACATCTCAAGTCAAAGAAAACACAGCCTTCACCCTCGAGACTTACAGTTTAAGTCAGACAGACAACTTTAAGCCATAAAACATTCAGATGACAACCAGTTAATTACTCTTTGGGAATTTATATTTTGCTTTTCTTGCTCAAGTTGAAAGAAGAGCAAGAGAAAATGGATTAAATGGTGGAGGAAAAGGAATCAATAATGAACAATTTCTTCATTAATCACAGTCCTCAGGAACATATGAAGGGTAGGAAATGGTAGCGTGAGCACTACCAACAACAGACCCAGTCAGCAGGGGATCACATGAAAATAGAAAAGGAAACAGGATGGAAAAAAATCCATCAAGTTGTGTGAGGGTTGGGTGCGGGGGACAAGAAGCAGGGTAACAAATGAAAAGCAAGAGTGTAAGAAACATCAGCTGATTTCTTGTTAGGTGTAGTGAAGAAAGTGATTATACTAATCTGGCAATCTAATTATCTTTAATCTTTTTCAAATATTAAATGTTTCTTTGGTATTGCTCTTCTGTAACATCATTAACACTTTTTGAGACCCATATTCAATATTCCAGGGTAGAAATACTTGTTAGCCATTTTTCTTCTGCAAAGAAATTAAAGAGCTCATATGTAAGATCAAGCTCATGACCCTAACCTGATGAAAACCATACTAACAAGATCAGGCAAATTAAAGTGCCATCTCATACACCCACACAAAGTTCCTCAAAGCTATGCTTCAAGTCTTCACATCACAGACTTAGCAAACCCAAACTTAAACTCTCCTACCTACCTCTTAAAACCGACTTGAAACAGTCACTGACAGTTGCTTTGTCCTAATCACATCTGCCTTTTAACATCTATCTTCTAGACTGCCTACATTATTATTTTTTTTGAAAGATTTATTTATACATACAAGCTGCGGTACAGGCCAGAGGCGTGGGGTAGCAAGAGGGTTCACCAGAGACAGAGTGGGGAGCAGAACAGGCAGATCAGAAATACACAGCTGAGGGGAGCAGCGGGTGAGGCAGGAGAGGTCTGCTGCACCATGTGGGATTCTCCCCGGCTGGGCGTCGAACTCGCATTGCACGCTACTGACAGCTCCACAGCGCAGTGCTCAACCGCTGCACCATCAGGGAGGCCCCAGACCGCCTACATTAGATGTGGGTACATCAGTCTGAAACTGTCAACATCTGCACTGGAAAGGAGACCAATTTTCACCTCCTTCAATCTGGCTCTAGTCAGTTACCGCGGAGAAAATTGTATCTCAAGAATCTGACAGCCTGTGCTCAGTATCTTTTGGTCTGGGATAAAATACATCATTATTTTTCTTAAAACTGCCTTGCCTTTTCCTCACAACGGAAGAAAATACACACACACACACACACACACACACACACACACACACACACACGCATGCACACATCCATACTTCTCTGTGTATGTGTGTATTTGCTCCATAAACAAATCATTCAAGTTATAACAAGGAAGATGGTATCGATGTCCTCAATTTCACTTTATAATGACTAGGCTTAGGCTAAATAAAAAGAGAATGTCTTGATTAATATGATTTTAAATCCCTCATTGCCTATTCTTTCTTCATGACAATATCCTAAGAGACTGTCAGTTTTATCCAAGTGGGTAATTCTGTGCTTTCAAGATTTAAAAAAACTAGAAAAATTATCTGTGCAACAAAACCTTTTAGAGTTTTCTCACCAATCAACTGCAAGTGCTAAGATCACCCAGATTCTAACAAACTTAAAAGTTTTAACTCTAATGTTCTAGGACAGTAAGTACTGCTTTTTTACTCTGAAAGTGACTAGACACTGTCTAGTTAAAAAAATAGTTCTTGTAATGATTGAGACTTAGTATTGAACAACATAGATTGCTCTCAATAAGCTGACATCCTATTTTTACTTATGACAATATACTTGTACTATAATCAGTTTATCTGAAACATAGTAATGACCCAAAAGCCAGAATTTGAAAAGAAAAGCCTCCAAAGAAATCTTAAGACAAATACTGCTTGAGCATAAATAGACATGAGAGGTGAAGGGTAATCATAAACCAAACACTGAAATGTTTGCACTCTATTTACATAATAAGGAGATTAAATAAAAGAATTTATTTTTATTTTTACCTTCTACCCATCTGGGGAGAAAGAGTATGCAGGTGTCACTATTAAATGTCTTTCAACATTAGAGGAAAGGGTTGCAGTGAATTATCTAGATATTTTCTTGTTGTCTGCCTTGTGTATAACCGCACATAAATGAGAGGTAAGGCTGTGGCTATTGGTATGGCAGTTATGGAACAAAAATAAAACCAAATGATCTGTTAGGCTGTCAAAGTCATTGGCTTTAGCTACAATCCTTGCTCTAGTCAACAGAACAAGTATCCTCTCCAGGACTACCATAAATCTTTTCCCACCGTTAAAACCATTACAAACATATGCAATAATTTCTTGATTTTCAACTCCAAGTTAATACTACCCTTCCTATGTCAACCAACAGATGAGATGTTGTCAGGGAAATTTAAATGATTATCACTACCAGCCCCCCCAAAACCGTGTCTCAATTTTTGAAAACTTGGTAGAATTCCAAGTAAGAAAAATAAGTTTCGGGCCTCCCAGGTGGTACAGCGGGTTAAAGCGCAATGCTGTGGAGCTGTCAGCATGATGAGTTCGACACCCGGCAGGGGAGATTCCCACATGACATAGGAGATCTCTCCTGCCTCACCCACTGCTCCCCTCAGCAGTGTATTTCCGTCCATCTGCCTATTCTGCTCTTCACTTTGTCTCTGGTGAATCCCTTCACCGCCCCATGCCTCTGGACTGCACCCCAGCTTGTATGCATAAGTAAATTTAAAAAAAGAGTTTCAATAAGCAGCACTAATGTGGTATCATCACGGCCCTAGGGAGTCTCACAAGTTTTATCATTTATTAGACATATTAATAAACATGAAGAAATGATGAAACTCAATTACCTCAAAATAATGTAAGTTTTTCAAAGGAAGCAGGATTTTACACATAAGAATATACAAAAATTTAATGAACTATATCATTCCATTACCTGTCAAAAAATTAATCTGCTTCCATTCAACACCACTTTATTATATCCCTTCCTCTGGAGAATTCATCTCCCCCTTTCTTTGTGTCCTGGGGTGAACAGGTGCTCTAGACTCGCTGGTTCCTCTCCTCTGACAACAGAAACTGGTTCAGTGCTGAGAATAAGCATGACCCAAGTAGAGCTAATTATACCTACTTGATGAAGATATACACTGAAGAAAATTTCTTTTTCTGCTGGGATGACAAAACTAGGATGACCACTTCACATTCTATCCAATGAAAAGAGAGGTAAACTAAATTTATGGAGGCAAGTGATGAAGAAAGCCTCATCTACTTTGAGTCAGTCACATGTAGCCATGCCTAAACTAGACAGGATCTACTCCTGGAATTTCCATTTATAAAGGTCCATAAACTTCCTTAAGTTTCAGTTACAAAATGGACCAAAGACTTGTATGTAAAACCTGGAATCAGAAAACACTTAGAAAACATAGACAAAACATAAGCTTCAGTGATGCTTTTAGGGAGTCATCCCCAACAGCAAGGAAAACAAGGGAACACAAACAGTTGGGACTACATGAGATAAAAGCTTCTATAGAGTGAAATACACCATAACTGAAACAAAAAGACACCCTACTGAGCGGAGAAGATATTTGCATAACACACATCTGACAAAGGACTAATATCAAAGATATACAAAGAACTTATATGGCCTCCCTGGTGGCGCAGCGGTTAAGCACTGCGCTGTGGAACAGTTCGATGCCCGGCCAGGGAGAATCCCACATGGTGCGGCAGACCTCTCCTGCCTCGCCCATGCTCCCCTCAGCAGTGTATTTCTGATCTGCCTGTTCTGCTCCCCACTCTGTCTCTGGTGAGCCCTCTCGCCACCCTGCGCCTCTGGCCTGTGCCCCAGCTTGTATGTATAAATAAAAAATAAATCTTTAAAAAAAAAAAAAGAACTTATGAAGCGTTACAAAAACAAAAAATAACCCAATCAAAAAGTGGGCAAAAGAATTCAATATATACATCTCCAAAGAAGACAAGAGAACAGCTAATAGGCAAATGAAAAAATGCTCACAATCACTTATCATAGAAATGCAAATCAAGACCACAATGAGTCACCACCTCACACCCTTGAGAATGGCCCATAATGAAAAAACCAGAAACAAGTACTGGCAACAATGTGGAGAGAAGGAAATTCCTATACTGCTGGTGAGAACACAAACTTGTCCAGCCCGTATGGAAAGCAGTATGGAGGGATCTCAAAACATTAAACATGGATCTGCCATTCGACCCACTAATGCTGCCCCTAGGCATCTATCCAAAAAAATTCAAAAACACTAATTTGAAATTAAACTTGCACTCCCATGTTTATTGCAGCCTAATTAATTACTATAGCTAAACTATGGAAGCAACCTAAGTGCCCCCAGAACAGATGAGTGGATCAAGATGTGGTATAAATACACAATGGACTACGACTCAGTGATCAAAAAAGAAAAACTCATCACATTTGCAGCAACATGAATGGAGCCTGAAAGGAAAATGCTAAGCAAAGTCAGTAGGTGAAAGGGCCTCCCTGGTGGCGCAATGGGTTAAGAGCAGCACTATGAAGCTACCCGCAGCCACTGCAGCACGAGTTCGATACTCAGCCAGGGAGATTCCCACATGGCACAGCAGACCTCTCCAGTCTTGCCCACTGCTCCCCTCAGCAGTGTGTTTCAGTCAATCTGCCTGTTCTGCTCCCCACTCTGTCTCTGGTGAATCCTCTCACCACCCCACACCTCTGGCCTACACCCCAGCTTGTATGCATAAATAAATAAATTTTTTAAAAAAAGGTGAAAGATAAATACTGAATGGTGTCACTAATATGTGGAATACAAAGTAACTAAATTAATAGAAACAAGTTGAAAAACTAATGTTGATACAGAACTGAGAGGGGGAAGTGGGGGAAGGGGAGGGAAGGAACAGGGTGGAAGGGAAGGAAGTATAATGGTCTGTGGAGGGAGTTGGTGGTAGATGCACTACAGGGGTAATACCTGATGGGGATAACCCAATGTTATCACAGTATTGAGTTAAACTCTGTAATTTTAATTGTAAGTTTATATGAACATTAGCAAAATTAGCAAAGTGTAGCTGTAACTCTACTGGAGAATAATTTAGGGATATATTTTAAAAGACCTTAAACCTCTCTCCCTTTGAAAGCTTTCTAAAAGACAGTTACTATGGGTATGTAAAACGGTATCAAATTGTACACTGATTTGTGCATTTTGTTGTTTATAAATTATATTCAATTTGTAAAAAAAAAATGTGTCTGTATATTACTATTTCTGGATATTTATCTCAAAGATATAATACCATCACCACCCCCGAAAAAGGGAAAACACTGTATGTACATGGTGTTAGCTCACTACAACAATACTTGTATCAGAAATATAAAAACAGGGTCTCCCTGATGGCCTAGGGGTTAAGTTTCAGTGCTGGGGGGAGCTGACCCACATGGTGCAACAGACCTCTCCTGTCTCGCCCACTGCTCCCATTAACAGTTTATTTCAGTAAATCCACCTGTTCTGCTCCCCACTGTGTTTCTGGTGAGTCCTCTGGCCTCCACCCCAGTTCTTCTATACAAAAAAAAAAAAAAAAATGGGGGGCGGGGGAATATAAAAACAACCTTTAAGTCCAATAATAGAGAAAATAATGAAATAGAAAGTATGAAATTTTTTTTTAAGATTGATTTATTTATGCATACAAGCTGGGGTGTAGGCCAGAGGTGCAGGGGGTGAGAGGATTCACCAGAGACACAGTGGAAAGAAGAACAGGCAGATCAAGTGAAATACACTGCTGAGGGGAGCAGCGGGCGAGGCAGGAAAGGGCTGCTGTGACATGCGGGAATCTTCCTGGCCGGGGATGGAACTCGTGCTGCAGTGGCTGTGGATAGCTTCATAGTTCTGCCACTTAACCCACTGTGTTACCAGGGAGGCCCAGAAAGTATGCAGTTTTAAAGGTTGTAAATTTCAAGATTATACCAAATCATTAAAAAATCCACAAAAAAATAATGATATCAAAACTAGAATTAAAACTAGGGGAAACACACATGCATGTAGCCAAGGACTTGAAAGGTAATCTGAAATTAAATATAAAATAATATTCAGAATCATGAAAAACGAAATATAGTGTAAATCTAAGGAAACATGCACAGGATTTATATGGCAAACATTAATGAAAGTAATCAAAAAAGATCTAAATAGATGGAAACTATATTGCTCATGGACTAGAAGACTCAATATTTAGTACAAAGGTCAATTTTTCCCCCAAATTCATTATAAGGCTAATGTAATTCCTATCACTTTTTTGTAGCTATGGCAAAGATTACCTAAACTGTACATGGAAAGAAAAAAAAAAACTAGAATAGCTCCAGTTTAGAAAAAGAATGAAGTGGGAGGAATCAATCTATCCAATTCAAAAGACTTTTACAGCTCTAGCAATAAAGACCATGTAGTATTGGCAGAGGGACAAATACATAGATCAATGGAGCAAAATAAAGAATTCAGCAATAATCCCACTCAAGTACAGCTGACCTCTTTTTAACAAGGGTGCAAAGGCACTTCAATGGAGGAAAGATACTCTTTTCAACAAATGGTACTGTAGCAACTGGATGCATGGGGGAGGGGGATGAACTCAAATCTAAACTTTACACATTATATGAAAATTAACCCAAGATAAATCATAGATTTAAATATAAAACTTTCAATAGAAAAACCATAGACTTTCAAAAGAAAACAGGAAAAATATTTTCATGAGTTAAAGCTTGGTGAAGACTTCTTAGACATGTTATCAAAAGCACAGTCCATAAAATTAACAAATTGGACCTCATCAAAATTAAAACGTTTTACTATGAAAAAGAGCAACTTAAGAGGACAAAAAGACAAGTTACAGCCATAACATGGAGTGTTCATGAAATATTACACCAAGCAGTAAGTTACAAATTATGGTTAACACACACAAGCTGGAATGTTCAAGAGCTTCATGCTAAGTGAAAAAAAGTGATTCTAAAAGGTCATATATTTCATAATTCCATTTATACAATATTCTTGAAATGACAGAATTAGAGACGGAAACAGATCGATTGCTAGGGCCTAAGGGTAGTAGGGAGTATAAATAGTGTGGGTATGACTATAAAGGGTTATCATGACGGGAGAGCTTTGTGGTGATGGAATAGTTCTGTATCTTGACTACAGATACCTACACATGTGACAAAACCAATAAACTATACACTATTGTGCCAATATCAATCTCCTTGTGTTATTATATTACAGTTCCATAGATGTAACAACTGGGGGAATCTGGGCAAAAGGTACACTGGACCACTGTGTAGAAACTTAGCTACTTCCTGTGAATCTATAATTATTTCAAAATAAAAAGTCAAGGAAAATAAAAATAACCTGTCAGTTGACTTTTTATTAGTATAAACAAACACTGTCTAGAACTCGTTTTTAATTTGACTGAAAATTGGCACATCAGAATCTTAATGGCATTACACTAAGAAGAATATGTTCTAATTTTAGGTAATTCACCTGCAGTTTTTAGTAGTACACACTACCTCAACAGATACCCTAACTGAACCAAGTCACAGAAAAATAGTTACATTTTTCATATACCGGTGTCTTGGTTTTATCTATAAAGAACATCAGCCAGTTGCACATTTGCAACTGGCAGTTAATCTGCACAATTGGTTGGTTCTCCCTTTCTATTGTGTTATAGCAGTCCCTTCCTTAAAATTCCATTTCATCCCCCAGCACTATGACAATCTTTTAACTCTTCCAGCACATAGCTGAGACACGAATCTCCCTAGTACACCACTTTTTCTCATATTCTCTGTTGCCCAGATGGCAGAACTTCTTAAAACAGGAAAAGAGTTAAGAAGACATATTTCAGTTTAAAAATAAAAAAGCTATAAAAATAAACACAAAGCAACATTGGGAAAAACTGCTTCCAGAGGTAGCAAGCCCTATGTTACTAGACATATTCAAGCATATGGGAAACTGAATCTGTGAGACCTATACTAACCACAGAAGTCTCTGATTCTGTGTTACTTCCCTAACAATTCTCCCTTCATCAGGCATTCCAAGCCACCCTCTAAAATCTTCTCCAACCCCTTTCCTTCTAACCTCTTCTCCCAACACCTCACCTCTCCAGTCAGGACTCTCACTACCCCCATGCACATCTTGCATACTCTGCTGTTTCTTCTTACTTGGAGGACTTTCTCCCTCCATTCTTTCACCTTTCAAGACCCAGTGCACCTTCTAATTTCATGCTTACCCTTCTCAATCCACTCAATTCTTGCATGCCATTCCTACTACTAATTTACTCTTTGTGTCTATGTGTTCTGAATATGAGCTCCAGGTCACAAAAGGAAAAACAGTCACCCGTCTGTGAAGACAGCCTTTCTTCATAAAGGGCCACACATGTTCCCCTAGCCTTTTCCCCACTCTAGTTTCTCTGACACAAGTTTCTTCCCAGGAAATTCAGCATACCAACCAACTATCAATTTGGTCCCTTTACTGAGCAAGGTATCATTAGCAGTATCAAAGTACATAAAGGTATGACTCAGTGTGTTTGGGACTTCTTTATCCACCCGAAATGCCCGTGAATTACAGGGGAAGTTCTGATGCAGGAGCAAATCTCCAATCTTGGTCTTTGAGATGCAACAGTGATGTTTAACTAAGGACTAAAAAAGCCTGCCCTTACAGATTATCTAACAAGAGATCAGAAGACTGTCAACAATATGCTTATGGGTCCTATATGATCCACCCTGTTTTTGTAAACAAGTTTCACTGGACACAGCCATGACATTTGTTTATATACTGTCTACATCTGTTCTCCAACAAAAGTGCAGAAATGAATGATGTCAACAGAATTTAGAGCCTGTTAGTTCTAAAATATCTCTTTCTTGGTCTTTTAGAAAACAATTTGTCAACTTGTACTAGACAAAAGTAATCAACAATGATTCAAAACAAAGAAATCTTATTACATAATTAAATTTTCTAGTGTTCCAGTGACAGACCTGAAATGCAAACAATGCTAACTCTAATTAGTCAACCTGCTGTGGAACTACAGGTAGATCATACGCTATGTTTTATATACCAGGAAAATTCAGAGCAGTTACATCAGTATATTGCTTAAGTGCTCAGAAATACTGAGGTAAGGCCTGGAAATGGTGGTTTTCCTGCCTAACAAATTACTCCAGAAGTTGGTACTTAAACATTATCTCCACGAGTTTTCATTGGGTCAGAAATTTGGGATTGGCTGGGGCTGCTGACATCTGAAATTTGGCTGGAGCTATAAGATCTATTTCCAAAGTGGCTTACTCACATGTTTGGTAAATTGGTGGTGACTGTTAACAGGAAATCTCAGTTCCTCTTTTTCAGACCTCCTGCGTACCCTCTGGACACAGCAGCCAGCTTCACCCAGGGTGAATAATCTCTGAGGAAGAGCCTGGGTAATACTTTAATCTTTTTATAACTTTGCCTTGAAAGCAGATAGCATCTCCTCCTCTACCAACTCTTTATAGAAGCAATAGTCTCTAAGTCCAAAACATATTCAACAGGATCTTAGTTAGACTAGAATTTAAGGGGGGAGTATCAAAGAATCTGCAGATATATTAACACCACTACAAGGTTCCAGATAGTGAGCAAACAGCTTTAACACAACCAAAAAGCCTTGCTTGATTAAAAAAAAATCTGTGCTTAACCATTTAACCAATGTGCTTAACAAATTTTGTTCTATTTATGATAGGAGAGTTTATCACCACTTGCTAAGGTTCTCCAAAGAAAAAAAGTCAAGAGAAAAAAAAATAAGGAACCTCAGCTTTTCATCTTATGCAGTAATGATGATGAAAGGCAGTTATATTTTTATTTTCTTTTCTCTTTTTCAAGGCAAATTATGATGACTAGATCATGATGATAAATAATTGCAAAGTCAGACTAGGACAGACAAGTACTTATGATTCAGAGCCACATAACAGACTTTTCTCAGATGTAAACAAAAATAACAAGAAATAGAAATTTAGATATGTATTCATAATGGGGGGGTTTGAGGGGTGATGCCTGTATTATATCTTGATTGCTACAGATTTACATCAGAGAACCTTTGAAACAAGAATCATACAGAGTGAAATAAAAAGTTACCTGCAACAATTAAATGCATATTGAAAATAAATGTCTTAGTCACTAAACTCAATGAATACTTGGTCAAATTCATCTGTTAATATTATGTAGTTTTATAACAGGAGGCAAGAGGGGGGGCAGCAAAGCTTTGTCACAGAAGACAATGAAGTAACAGTCATCAGATTTCCTCAATAGATATCTCAAAATGTGTCCCTAACCATTAATAGACAATTAAACTGTTTAAAAATAAACTTATTCAAACATCATAAAGAGTGTCCCCCAAGCTGTCGACAGTGCGCAATGCGAGTTCGACGCCCAGCCGGGGAGAATCCCACATGGTGCAGCAGACCTCTCCTGCCTCGCCCGCTGCTCCCCTCAGCAGTGTATTTCTGATCTGCCTGTTCTGCTCCCCACTCTGTCTCTGGTGAACCCTCTCGCCGCCCCACACCTCTGGCCTTTAACCCCAGCTTGTATGTATAAATAAATAAATCTTTAAAAAAAAAAAAAAGAGTGTCCCCCAAAAGTTTATATAGCTGTGACCTCATCTGGAAATAGTGTTTGTAAACGTAACCAAGTTAAGACGAGGTCACAGCAGATTAAGGTGAGTCCTAATTCTATGACTGATGTTCTTATCAGAGGGAACTTTGTACACAATGTTATATGACAGAAGGCAAAGATCGGAATGACAGCCTATGAGTTAAGGAACACTAAAGAAGGCCAAAGACTGCTGGCAACCACCGGAAGCTAGGACAGAGGAATGCAACAGATTCTTCCTCTGAGTCCACAAGAAAGAATCAATCCTGCTGACATCCTGATTCAGATTTCTCTCCAGAACTATCAGGGGTTAAAATGCTATGGCCCCAAGTCACCAAGTTTGTTGTGATTTATTATGGCAGTCTTAGCAAATTAATACATCCACCCACCCAGCAGTATTGAAATTTAAATAATTTTATTATTTAGGATATTAGAAGTATTTTCTGTCAGTCTGAAATTTGAGAAAAAATGTTTACCAATCAAGGTTTTCACTTCACAAATTCAGAACTGTAGATAACATCTCCATGTAACTATTACCCATTTTTGAATACCGTCACAGGGATGAAAATGATACATGACTCCAATGGACTATGCAAAATGCTGTTAGCTATCAGAGGTGAACTGAGGTTCTCTAAAGTCCAATGAAGCACCTGCACAGAGTAGGGGCACAGTTCACATAGGCTGACTCCAACGGTGCTATAAAAACCTCCATCTTTTTTTTTTTTTTTTAAACTCCTCCAGCTGGACCAAAAGCTTAACACGAAACTACAGGTTTCAAGAAGTTAATCTTCTAGATTTAAAATGCTCTTTTCATATGTGTACCATCATTGTGACAATGGATTTTCTAATAGTAACTACTGGTAAGCTGTGGTTTATCATGTCATTTTTTATTAACTGAATTTCAAAAATAATTCCCTTAAATCCAGATTTAATTTATTTCAAACTCAAAATAGAGCAACTATACATGGGTTGATTTGACATACCCATCTGACAGAATGGGGTAATTTACAGACTGGCTAAATATTTTCCCACTGCATTACCCCCGTATCTTCAGCATGAACTAAAGAGGTATTATACAGCATGGAAGGTAAACTTCTGCCCCATCAAATGGTATTACAACATTTCTAAGACTCAACTATTACTAGAACACAAAATCATGTTCCTGTGGGATTAATTTCCAAAATACATAAATAACTCATACAACCCCAAAACAAAAAACACCCAAACAAGAAATGGACAAAATACCTAACAGACACTTACTCAAAGAAGACAAACAGATGGCTCACAGGCACATGAAAAAATGTTCAACTTCACTTATTATTAAGAGAAGGGCAAACCAAGATCACAAAGAGGTAGCATCTCACACCTCTGAGAATGGCCTTTATCAATAAGACTACAAATAAATGTTGGTGAGGATGTGGGGGAAAAGGAACCGTTGTATATTGCCAGCAAGAATGCAAATTGGTACAGCCTCTATGGAAAGCAAGGTGGAGATTCCTTTAAAAACTAAAAATGGAAATGTCACATGCTCCAGCAATACCACTTCCAAGTACTTATCCCATCAATATGAAAATAATATAAACACTGTATTAACACACTATATAAAACACTAATTCAAAAAAGATATATGAACCCCAATGTTCATAGTCATAAAAGCCAAGGCATGGAATCAATCTAAAGGCCCACAGACAGATAACTTGATAAAGAAATTATAGAATATACACTCAAAGGAATACTACTCGAAGTTATTTTAAAAAGATGAAATTGTGCCTTTAGCGAAAATGCAGATGGAACTTGAGGTAATTATGCTAAGAGAAGTCAATCAGAAAGTAAAGACAATTACTGAATGGCTTCACTCATTTGTGGAAAATAAATCCCAAGAAAACAAGCTGGCAAAACACAACAAAAATTATTCTGAGACTGTAAAAAATATGCTAGTTACCAGAGAAGAAGCAGAGGAGTAATAGCAGAGTGTGCTGACACAGAAGCTTTGGTGGAATGTGAGTGAAGTATGTGTACATGTAGGTGTGAAGTGTACTACCAAAATTAAAATTATGTGACCATACCACAAATCAATAAAATCTGACTAAAAAAAGATGCTCCTGTTAGGATTTCTCCTGATTAAAATTTAAGCCTGTACAACTGAGCAAAAGGCAAGCCTATACGAATGGGATCACTGGTCACAAAAAGGTTCCATCACAGATTAATTTTCTAAAAACGTCTAACTCTCTCTTTACAAAATATTGACCTACCTTGCTTTCGAACATCTTCTACAGCAGCAACAAGCTCCTCCTTGAGAAACTGGCTCTCCTTTGCAATTTTATCCCCCTTATCCAAGAAATTCTCAGTTGCTTGTTCAACAGATGCTGCCAAAACATGCGCCTTCTTAGAACGACCTCTCTTCTTATTAGAGGGCCCCTTACTGTTGGTGTTTACCAGAGTTGTAACCTAAAGGTTTCATTTTGAAAAATTAAACTGCAGTCAATTAAAATGAAAACAGAAAAATTAACAGTGTTAAAGACAGAAAAAAATATTTATAACCAAATGATGACACTTAGGAGATTTCACTAAGCATTAACAAAACCCATCCAACTCCCTTCATATTTAAGACATACAGCAATAATACTCTATCTTGTTTCCAAAATAATTTAACTATGTCAATGTATAGGAAACATAAGAAATATTTTAACTATTCAAACTTGACTATTATTTGTATTTTTTTTTTCATTTCACAAATCAAAAACTGATTAGACACAACTAAGCCTTTTTTCCTATATGTCATCAAGAACATGCAGAGAGAGAACATGAACTTAACTTTATCTGGAGGCCACATTTTGCCACTTTACAAAATGATTTAAGATAATTTGCTTCTGAAATCTTTTCACCATTTATTCACACAAATCTCAGCAATTAGTAAAGGCCCTTAAGAAAGAAAGGAACAATTGCCCAAAGTAGCTATGATGGTATTTTAAGTCCTAGCACATTAACCATCATTAATACATTTATAACCGGATTATTTGTAGGTTGAAAGTGACTAAAAATGTGTTATTAGTATAATTTGCTACATAAAAGACCTCACCCTAGGGGTAGGGCAGTAGTGGGGGTCTAAGAAAGTAAATATTCCTGAGTCCTATGCCTACACATTATATTTAAATATGTATGTGTGTGTAAATATACATACAATACTAGTTTATGGCTTGGAATGACATTTACAAAGATAACATATCTGATTCCCTCCCCCGCCTCAATGTATACTAGCAAACTATGCCGAAACACTAAAAGTACAGAGTACAGAGCTACCTGCTAACAATTAATAAAATATCACTACATTATAAAATTTGTATTTCTAACAGAACATCCAAACCCTTACACCCTCAAAATAAATTACCTGTTAATTTATCTACACAATGAAAGGTATGTTAAGTAGGGTGAAGACACTTAACAGTCAAGGTTTCATATCCCCATATTCCTTGGGTATACCTTCCAGGAAGAGAGAAGCTAAGCAACGTCCACAAAGTGCAAATATTGGAAATTGCAGTACATAGCACTAACCTCTTATTTCCAATAAGACTGAAGAAAATGGCAGCTAGCATGTTGGTTAAATGAACCCATGTGTCAATACTTAATCATTAGTGGAGCAAAATCATGTAAGTACTACCAATCTAAAAACGCAATCATTCAAATTAAATATGTGAACTAAAGAGTCAATCTTGCTCTGTATTTGGTACCCAGCCCTATAGCTATAGAACCATGTTATAATTATGTATGTTTTCAAATTCTTACCTGTGTCACGAGAGGCTCCAACAGTCTTTCAACTGCCAGAGTCCTGATCTCTAGACTTTTGGGGTCCCATTTAAAATTTATGTTGCCTGCGTGGACAGCAGTCATTTTTTCTGAAAGAGAAATGAAAAGGCAAATTCAGAAAAACAGCAAGCAGAAAAGTCACAAACTTTAGTGGTACTGTAAGAGGGCATTCCCAAATGCGGTTTTTCTCTTTGGGTTTCTCTGGCACAAAGATATTCCTACTTCACTTTCCACACCAACTAAGGAGTAGAATGAAAAGGTGAAGTGAATAGTTAAGTACCCGTTTTTTGGGGTTTTTTTTTTAGTGCACATCATTTATAGTACAGTTTAATCTAAAAAGCATACCTCTCGTCTTTTTTTTTTTATGACTTCTCAGAGAACATCTTGTCTTATTCTATTAAAATATAACTATGCTTAAGTCTGCTGCCCTCTATGCTGACAGTTATTACTACTCATAGCCAGAAGAAATATCAAATCGCACTTAGTCAAATACCACTGTGTCACTGTCCAGGTAAACTTCTATTAGACGGTTACTTCACAACAAAGGGAAGGACTTCAATTAATATACTAGTTAGTGTTTCTTTTTAAAAGCAGTGCATTAAAGATTAAAGAAAAAAATGAAAGTCAGGAGAGGTCTGTATTGAGGTAAATACTAACAAACTTTGCAGATAACAACTTTTTGATAGAAATTTAAAAGGGTGCATCCAGCAATTCTACATCTAGAATATTATTCTACAAGAAAAAATTAGGTTTATGCAAAAACTTGCATACATTTAGGTTCACAACAGTTCTGTAAACAATCAGTAAAAAATGTCAACTACCTAAATTTCAAACAAATATCCCTGGGGCCTCCCTGGGGGTGCAGTGGTTAAGCGCTCCACAGCCTGTCCGCAGCAGCAACTCGAGTTCAACGCCCAGCCAGGGAGATTCCCACATGACGTGGCAGACCTCTCCTGCCTTGCCCGCTGCTCCCCTCAGCAGTGTATTTCTGATCTGCCTGTTCTGCTACCCATTCTGTCTCTGGTGAACCTTCTCGCCGCCCCAAGCCTCTGGCCTGTACCCCAGCTTGTATGTATAAATAAAAAATTAAAAATTAAAAAAAAAACAAATATCCCTGAATGAGTAACTCACATAAGGATCACACAATGGGATACTCTATAGCTCTTAAAAGACAAATGTGTTAGTATGTAGGGGGAAAAGGGCATTCTCACTGCTCAGGTCTTTTTTTTTTTACTATCAAAGGGAAGAAACACAGCTTCCCACTCTCCCCCCCACCAAAGAAAGGCTTTATTCTAGGTGTGAAATACCCTATCATACAGAAAGGAAGGACAGACATAAAGACTAACAAGATCAAATCAAAAAGATGCAAAATTTACCACAACTTGAATATCATTAAGAATGGGTAACTATAACTGCCCTATAACATAGACAGCCAGTCTATGACCAGAGGGATCCTCAAAAAAGAAAAAAGTAGATAGAGAAGGAATTTACTTACCAACAAAATAAAACAGAATTAAAAATGACCATTTTACAACCCCACTGTAACAAATGATTCAGGAAAGGATTATCAATGGATGGTAAAAACATTTTAGTTTAAAGACTACCTGGGAACATGAGAGCTGTAAGATGCCAAAGTATCTCCTGGAAGTCACGTGCTAAGTAGGCCGAGGGAGAAAGGGTGGAGAGTGGGGAGAAGTTATACCTTTACAATGTTAAGACCCAATGGTCATGCCCTTAAATAAAAAACTAAACTTTGCATTGCTGATAATGAAAAAAAGACTGGAAAAAAAAAAACTTCCTTATTAAAGGACCCTATAGAGACATGACAAATACAGTGATTTTGGACTGAGTTAATACAATTTTAATATGGATTCTGAATGCGATAGTAGTACTGTATGAAAGTTCAATTTTTCATCATTACATTGTAGTTATGCCTTTATTACATATAATGGGCATGGATGTCTACAACGTACTCTTAAATACATCTTTATCTTACTCATTAAATGTGTGTGTGTGTGTGTGTGTGTGTGTGTGTGTGTGTGTGTGTGTGTGTATACAGGAACGGAAAGAGGAAAGGAGAGGGAGAGGTCAGAATAGGCTGGAAGGAAAGACAAAGAAGAGACAAAAATTAAATGAGGGGTAACAAAGGAGAAGGAATGGGTAGGAGAGAGGGGAAGGGAAGAGAAGAGAAAGGTTAGAAGAGGAAAGGAAGCAGAGAGGGAGAGAAGAGAAAAGAGAGAAAGAAAAGGGATTCATGAAATATGGTTAGTGTGGCTGAGGAAAGTGATTTTTAAAAATTTTATCTTTCTGTTTAATGACAGTCACTAGAGACCTTATTGGCAGCACTACTGTACACTCTGTAGCAAACAGCATCAAACACCTAAATTCTAAATTAAAATGATGATCAGGATAAAGTAGAACTGATCTACCACTCTTTGAACAACTTAAAAAAAAAATCTGTTGTATCCTCTCTCCATAAATGCATGCTTTAGGCACAAACTGGCAGACTTCTTTATATAATGCTGAAAATATTAGTGTGACCATCATCTAACATTTCACCAAGACTTATGAAAGCATCAGGAAATTCTAGACTCACTGGAGAAGCCAAAAGGTAGCAAAATGCACATGGATTTGCATAATCTGGTATAAAAGAATAAGTTTCCAGGGAACGTATTTCATTGCAAATGGACAAATTCGCTCTCTACACTTAGGTCAAGTCTATACTTTGGTTTTAAAGATTATTTGTCCACTAAACTGATCAGCCCAAGTCAGTAAACCTTAGGAGAGGGGAGGTCCTAGATTGTTAAGTGGCTGACAACAGCTCAAGCAAATGAACTATTGATCCAAATGTCACAGATAAAGACATTTCAGAAAGAATGATTTACCCCATGGATCCTTTGTTCCTGTACCCTGGCATTCTATAGCCACTGCATCAACACAAACATAACAGAAAACTTTTCAAGGACTGTGGAGGAAGGGTGCTAAGAGATAAGTGAAGGTGATATATGGTCACCTTGTGCTTTAATTATTAAACAAGTACAACTTACAATTCATTTTCCCAAAGAAATATGCTCTTCCATTTTTCTTGAAATAAAAAAAAAAAAGCTTTCTTGAAAAGTAATCCCAGGAAGGGAAATCCTAGCCTGGGGAAAGGCCCAAGACCTGAGGGCTTGGTAACTTTTGAAAACCACCAAATCGTGGTCCAAACAGCACACACATGCATTCATATTGCTTTAAAATTCACACATTTTTCCTACAGGACAAACTGATACAGGGTCTCAGTCACAAGGGAACTGTCTAGAAGAAGGCTATTTAGCAATACCTCAAAGAGGGAGTAAGCTGCCCAACGTGAGTTTGCCAAGTATGGGCAGGCCCTGTGGAGGGAGCTTCCAAAACTTGGAGAAAAAGACTCGGTTTGTCTTAGAGAAAAAACAAGTCTCCTGAAAATTTGTACACTTATCGACTTAAAAAAAAAAAAAAAGCTCTCAAAAAAATAATAAAAGCCCTTCTCGGTCTTTCACTTTCCTAATTTCAATAGTTAGAGATACAAAATAACTTCCAAACAAAAAATAAAAGAAGACTGAGTGCAAACACAATGGTGAATTGTGAATGATACCTGACCTCTCCAGTCTGGGAGACTCCTAAGGAAGGGCCAGAACTCGGGAAACATAGGCCCAACTGCCCACCAATTCTATGCAGTCTGTATCACACAGACCAAGGGTTAGCAGATCCTCAAATTTTTCAAGAGAAGCTAGAGATCCAGGGTTTTATGTGCAATCTCCCAACTTTAATGTCAGCAATTCATTCCTAAAGATGTTACAAGGGTTAAAGTCTCAGCGCTATCAAGCTATCACTAGCCACTGTGGCAAGAGTTCAATCCCCCAGACAGGGAGCTGGCCCACATGGCGCAGCAGACCTCTCCTGTGTTGCCTGCTGTTCCTCTCAGTTTATTTCAGTAGATCCGCCTGTTCTGCTCCCCACTGTCTCTGGTGAATCATCTCCCCCATCCCCTTCACCTCTTGCCTACACCCCAGTTTTTGTATGCATAAAATTTTTTTTAAATGTTACATGGAGGAAAAACATGTCAGACTATTCTGTTTGTCCTGTTGGTTACTACTTTTCAACCTCTGAAAAAAATTCTCCCCTGAAGTCCCTTCAAGTTCTACATTGCTGACTCCACATTCTCTTAAATAATGTCTCTCAGGAGGTCTCCAGCCTTCGCCATAAAAACTTACCAGACTCAGACTCCCGATAAAGGTGTTAAGGCAAAGGACTCAATCACTCACTTACATTGAAAAACTTGAAATATACTGACTCTTGAAAATTGAGAACCCCATTCAGAATGTTTTCAAGTCTTTCAATAACCATAATGGAAGCAGACTGCCTTGTGAGGCATCTTTAATCAAAAGTGACACCAAACATCATTAAACTAGACTACAGAGCCAAGTTATGCTTTTGGTGACCAAACCTAAAAGGATTTCAAAGAATATAAGTAAAGCATTTAAAATCTGATGAGAATAAATTCTCTGGAAAGAACATGGCTTGCACTACCTGCTTTTGTCACTAACTTATTGCTGACCTTGGACAAGTCACCTCACCTTCCTGGAGCCTCAGTTTTCTTATTAAAATGAAAGGGACTGAATTCATGTTCCAAACTCTTCTAGCCTTGAAATTGTAGTATTACTTTCATTTATATTATCTCTCATTAGCCACTGAATTATTTTTTTAAACATAATTAATTTTTCCCAGGGTTAGTCTATGATCTTCCCATGCTATGTTTTAAAGTTTAAGGATGATAACTATGCTTATGCTTTATACTCCTTACATTGCTGGCAAGATAGTGTATCTGCTGTGCAATAAAGCATTAGTTGAACTGAATTTATGCAACCTGATTTTAAAATATTTACAAAACTACCAAAACAAAGCTCCTGCCTTCATCTTAGTCATAGCTTCTGCTTCTCTACAATTAATAGTATTGTTTAGAGTAGCTAAACAAATAACTTTTAAACTCTTGGCAGTTTCTAGTTTTCCAATTAACTTACAGAGCACTACTTCACAAGATCTATTACAAACCCTAGTATAGCTAGCCAACCTTAATGAATTACAACAACCTTAGGTTTTTCCAGGAGGGATCAGGCTTAGTGAAACTAAATAAAAAGTTAAACTGTGGTTATTCAGTCTTCATTACCTTATAAGTAGTAATCCTGGCTATAAAGCAAAAGTTCACCATAAATTCAGAAAGGGGTAGAGGTATCAGTGTTTGACTAGCAATCTTTATACTAGAACAAGAAATGGAGAAGCAACAAGCAGAAAATCAAAGTATAGTTCCATCACAACCCAACAGGCTGGTTGCTGGCAAACAGCCTCATTTGTGCAAAGAGCTACACACCTTCTCCAAAGACATTAAATGTTCATTTACAACAGAATGGCCACATCATTTTTAAATGTGTCTGCTCCAAAGCTTTAGAATATTCTTACCACACTACTCAAAGCCAGTTTTTTTTTTAATGGTGAGGTTAAGTTAACGCAATGTTAGGATGGCTCATTTAAATGCTAATCAGGAAATTTAGAAATTAAAAGTACCCACAGTAACTGTTAACTGTCATACTGCACAAGATATAGGATGTGGATATTGAGCACAAGCACAGGCATGCCAGGTTGCATCTGCATTAAACAGAATTAACACAGCTCTTGCAATCTCAAATCTCTCGGTGGTAACTGTCAAAGAAAACAAGGTAGCCCTTATAATTAAGACTCATGGTAAAACCTGGCTATTTACTAAATCCCCCAAACCTGTCACCTACTAAAATGCAAATCAGATGAGGATTTGGGGGATAGAGGAGGGGAAGGAGTAAAAAATTAAGAGGCATAAAAATACAGGTGGTCCATATTGAATAAAAAGAAAAGCTGTTTCCCCCCAAATTACAGTAACTTTGGGAAAAAAATGCCTAGCCTGGGACACACCTGAAAGACAAAATATAAGAAGAGTAAAAAGGTCCTACTAGAGTAATTTGATTATATAAATCATCATTTGTATGTGATCAATTTATTATATACAAATACATTTTATATCAAGCACTTACATGACATACAGAAATTATTACTCTCCTTCCAGGAATACAGAGCTGAGAAAAATGGATGTTTTGCTAGATCTTTACTATGTTTTAAAGATTATTATGTTATGATTATATTTATTTTAAAATATTATGATACTTAATTATAATAAAACATTTAATTGTTCTTTTTCTTTCCTGACTTTCTTGAGCATACCAAAGCAATAAGGAAACACAGTAGAAGTGAATGAAAGAACGACCTTGGCACAAGCCTCAGGAGACACAATGCCCACCAATTGGTATCTACATTCCCTTTAAGCAAAGGACCAAAGGTAAATCTAAAAAAACCTCAACCACTTAGCCACAAGTATTTGAGTACCTTGTTCATAAAGACCCTATTCCAGACAGCACAGAACTTACAGAGCACTACTTCACAAGATCTATTACAAAATTTAGTATAGCTAGCCAACCTTAATGAATTACAACAACCTTAGGTTTTTCCAGGAGGAATCAGGCTTAGTGAAACTAAATAAAAAGTTAAACCCTGATTACTCAGTCTTCATTACCTTCTAAGTAGTAATCCTGGCTATAAAGCAAAAGTTCACCATAAATTCAGAAAGGGGGAGAAATACACACTGTAAGAAGGGCATAAGTAAGTGTACAAATTAAGACATTATCAATGCTAGGAAGAAAATTAAGCAGTGATGGTAACAGAGTTAGGTAGGACCCCCTTGAGGGCCCTTCTGTCTTGGTAACATTTGAGCTGAAATCTGCAAGTCAGGAAGCGCCAGTCACATGAGCAAGCAGTCCAGGCAAAGGCAGGACAAGGCAGCACCTCCCAGGACTTCCAAAAAGGGGAAGCCAGTGACTACGGCATAGAGGAAGACAAGGTGAGAGATCAAAGGAAAAATCAGAAACTGAAAAAAGTTCTCAAGCTGCTGAAGTGACTGCAGAAAGTTTACTCAGCTTCATCCCAGTATGGCTGAGACCATTAACAATGGAAGAGTGTTTAACAGAAAGTTGCACTAAGTCCTCATGACAGACAACTGATTATGGATGCACAGGAAGCCCTTGTTTCAAAAAGAAACTGGATGACTCTGATCTGAAAAGCAAAGATGAAACCAGCATCTGGAGTGGAGGCACAAGAGGAAAAAAAGAGACAAAAGGAAAAAGAGGTTTTTGTTTTAGAACAATGGGACTAAAAGGGAAAGAAACTTTTCACACAGCTGAGAAGCCCACAGGAAGAAGGGGACTGTACTTTCCTCAGAAAGCCTGAAAAAAAAAGATGAATGACCTTGACTAGAGTCTAGGAAATTACCCAGTCTGAGACAGAAAACAAGAAAGAATTGAATCTAAAACTGGTGTTGTAGTATAAACCTTAGATGACCTATTTTGTCATTCATTCATCAATGACTAACCAATTATCATGTCCTGGTATCTTGGTAGGTGCCAGGAATGCAAAGACATTTAGAAACCCCTACTATATTATCACAGTAATTACTAAGTACAAGAGAAAACACATGCCTTTATAATGGAGAAATCTGATAGAGGACACATAATCAAGGATTTTTACAGCACCACCACCAGTGAAACAAGCAGACAACCTCTGCAAGACCCCAAAAAATGCATCATATCTGTAGTATTATTGTCAAAAGTGGCAAAACCAAATTCAAGTGGCCTCAACTCTTCAAAAGTGTCAGTATCATAGAAGAGGGGCGGGGGGAAACACTAGAAATCAAAACTAAAAAGACTTGAGAACTAAATGTCATAGATGATCTTTTATTGATTTCTGTAACTATGGAGAATATCACTGGGACAACTGGGAGAATTTAATACGAATATGAACCACACAAGAGATCAGAATTTCTGAGAATCATGTTAAAAGACAAACTCTGGCTCCTTAGATCTAGCATAGGACCTAGGAGTCTTCATTCTCACAAGTTCCCAAGACTTGATACTGTAACAGTGGCAACTCCATAAAAAAGGTGGTTCCATATTCCCTGCCCCACCTAATGAGGGCCAGAGATGAGGGGTCAAGTAAAGATATAGAACAGGAAGGGAGACACATGGAGAAGGGCACTACTTGCTTCTCAGTTTTGGATTTGCACTAGATGCAGGGACTTGGGGGATATGTAGAAGACCCGTGGATGAGAGAAGCAGACACTTGGAAGAAACATGTGGGTGAGATACACTCGGGGAGGCTGACGAAGACAGCCATTACTTTGATTTGTACTTTGATTTTGCTTCTTTTGTCCCAGACTTCCCTGGTCCCTTTTGCCCCTTTCCTATGGTTCCCCACCAGAAGGTGCCTTAGACTTTTGTAAGATTTCAGGTATCCGTGGCCCAGCTTGGGCCAACCCTGTTTGGCTGGGCATTTGCTCACAAGGGGACAGGTGACTGAGTATTTGGGGGAAACTATTATCCTTTCCTCTTCTTTTCTATATGCACAGTAATCCTAGTAAAGATCTTTCACACTAAGCCTCCCTGCTGGCGCAGCAGTTAAGAGCTGTACTGTGGAGCTGCACTATGGCAGCAGCGACGCGAGTTTGACGCCCAGCCTGGGAGATTACCACATGGCACTGCAGACCTCTCCTGCCTCACCCGCTGCTCCCCTCAGCAGTGTATTTCCATCGATCTGCTTGTTCTGCAACCCGTTCTGTCTCTGGTGAACCCTCTTGCCACCCCGCACCTCTGGCCTATACCCCAGTTTGTATGCATAAATAAAAATCTTAAAAAAAAAAAATCTTTCACACTAAGAGTATACTTTATCTTCATGTGGCCAATGGCAAAATTCCTTTAGATTGTGCAAATTTGGGGGGGTGCCAAGGTGCCCCTCAGTTTGCCCACTAGCAATACTGGTTCTTGAAGCACCCTTTAAATCAAGTTATATAATGTTACTTTCTCACCATAAAATTTCTTATGTCATGTTATATAAGCCTATTCTTAGGAGCTACATACAAGAGAACGTAAGGGTGAAGTACCCTAATGTCTGCAGCTTACTTTCAAATGCCTCAGAAATAAGCTTATATAGAATAATTGAACAACACAAAAATGTAAACAATTGGTAAACCTAAGTGAATTGACGAATCAAGTATTCACTATATTACTTTCAACTTTTCTGTACATTTCAAAAGGAAAAAAAGGTGGATAAAAAATGCTCAGAGACTAAACAGGAAAAGTTATAATATACTAAAAAGTATACAATTGTATAGTGCTCCACTGGTGCACACGAGGAGCACAGAAGAGGGCTCCTCCTCTGGACAGGGAGTCCTCAGTATGGGTCTGACTGGTGGGTAGAGAGGGTGTTTCAGGTTATGCAAAGGAACAACAGTACTAGAGATCTTTGCACTTTCCAAGAATCACAAAAGTGTTTTTGTAAAAGTTAGCACAAAGAGAGGAAGCATAGTGAAGCAACAAAAGCTAACCAAAATAATTGAAAAGACATTAAAAGTTTGGATTTTAGGGGCCTACCTGATGGCACAACAGGTTAAGTGCAGCACTATGAAGCTATCCAGAGCCACTGCAGCACAAGTTCAATACCAGGCCAGGGAGATTCCCACATGGCACAGCAGACCTCTCCTGCCTAGCCCGCTGCTCCCCTCAGCAGTGTATTTCAGTAGAGCCACCTGTTCTGCTCCCCACTCTGTCTCTGGTGAATCCTCTCACCCCCCACACACCTCTGGCCTACACCCCAGCTTGTATGCATAAATAAATAAATCTTTTAAAAAAAAGGTTTGGACTTTAGCCTTCCTAACTTAAAAATAATTTTGGATGCAATCTATTCTCCCCACCCCCATGTTCATCATCCTTTAATGACCCTCATCTCCCTGAAAGGCAGGAGAGGTGCAGGCACCTAGGCAACAAGACATATTCACTTGAAGACCTGCCCTGATTGAAGGCTCTGCCCACATGCTGGAAGGCCCGCTCTCCCGGGAAAAATACTCTAGAGCCAGCATCTGGGTCTCCTCACTGCCAGGATCAAGTTCCACCACGTGCAGTGTCTCATAGTCCACCTGCCAGTTCAGACTCAGCAGAAAGGGACGCTCTTAACCTTGGAAGTCTCAGACTCCAGAAACAAAGCTGTTGCCATTGGTTCCAAAGTGAATGACACTGGCAAAGGCCCTCAGCTTGTCCAATTGCTGGAACATTCCAGTGATAAGGATGTAACCCATAAAGGTCTGGATGAGCAACTCAGAGAAGCAGCCAGAGAGAGCAGCCATCCTTACCAAGATGCTCCCAAAAGTACAACAGTGCCAGCAAGAAAGTGTGTGTGCCCACTGGAGTAAGTGCACTTCAAATCACCCACCACAAAGGTACTCTTGGGCAGGTGAGTAAAAGGGTCCAAGGCCTTGGGCTCAGCAGCCAGCACCTGCTCACACTGTCCTTATCTCCTCATCAGGAGCACAGCCAGCTGCCTTTTTCTCATTTTTCCACTCAGTCTAGAAAAGCTTCCACTCAGGAAAAGCTTCTGTTTTCCTTCCCACAAACATTTCTTCTCTGTCTTTTACAGGCTGGTTCTCTGCAAACTTTTGAAAACGATGCTTAACAGTTTCATCTCCCCCAAGACAGCCCAAAACTGGGGCCAGTTAATGCAGTTGAGAAACCAGCAGCTGTACTGGAGAAGACCTGGCAGAATGGGACCTATTTACAAAGCACAACAGGGTGCAGATAACTGTGATCTCAGCCAGTGTCACCCATTCACCCACCAGAAAAGTCCTGGGCTTCAGTGAGCATCCAGCAACCCCAGGATTCACCTCACCTCCTGAATTCTCTGTGGCTGCTTCTTACAGTGCCTGATACCCAAGGTGGGGAAGACCCAGGCACCGGCTAGGGACACTATGATCAGCAAAGTTCACCCACTATACTACTTGGACAGCTGCCTCTGAAGTAAGTACTTCCCCAAAGCTCCGCATTGCTCATATAGTAGACAATGGCACTGCTCTCCAACAAAGAATCCATCCTCCTCCTCAAATGCTGGAACCTTGCTGGCAAGAAATTTCCAGAGAAATTCAGGAGGAGTATGGTTGGTTTGGCCATAATCGAAGTGGGGTGGTGCGAAGAATACACGGACCTGAGCCCCACTATACTAAGTGGCAATGAGGGGCTTGAAGGCCCTCCAGTTTTCAGGATATGTATCCAGGGCCCCAAATACTGTGGTGATTCTGCAGAGAAAAGGGATGGAGCTCTTGGTGCTGCTGCAAAGAACCTGCATTCTGTTCTTACTGTTTTTGCAAGTTGCTGGAGTAATCCTGAAGCCATTCTCCCCCAAACCAAAAAAAGGCGCAAACACCACTTCTAGCATTAGCACAGTGAGAGCTTAAAATGGCCACCAAATGCCTTCACGGTCAGAGCAGCATGTCTTCAATCTAAAGGCCTTCTCCATCCATACAACTGCTGAACTGAGTTCCCCAAAATCCACAGGCCCCAAATCCCCTCTGCGGCCTCCTCATCTTTGCTAACCAATATCCACCAAACCAGGTCCCCTACAGGGAGACTATAAGGGCCCCTCTCTACCTCTTCTCTCACTCTCCAGTATACCAGTGAATCAGTAAACATCTCACTCTACTAACCATGTGGCTTAGGTCCTAATTTAGATATCTAGAAGTCTCATTTCCAAGCATTCTCCCTGAGAATGCTTCCCCACCACAGATAGAATGAAACAAAAACTCTTGCAAACAAACCTGAACTACACTAGCCTATGGGCCTCATCACCTGCCTCTACACCACGGAACTCATACAGTGTACATGCATGTCTCCAGACCTTTAGACAGCCTTTTCCTTCACTCAGAGCACTCTCCCAGACATTTTCATTCGTGTTCAAGACTCACACAAATATCCTGATTCCACAGAACTTGTTCCCTCTTTTCTGAGTTACCCCAGCACTTGACAAGAATCTCATCTTGCCACACCACACTTCATCAGAGTCGCTCTCCCATTAAACTATGATCTCCTTTGAGCAGAGAGACCACAGCTCTATTGAGCACAACTTTCATCTGCTAACATTCTACAAATGCTTAACTGAATTGGCTATCCTATGTTTGGCTTTATCTAGCAACACTGACACATGTGCAAAGAAATAAAGAAATGAGCACCAATGGGTACAGATAGCTAATGCTTACCTATCAGCGATATTAGTAATCCTTTAGTATAATCCCTTTAGCTAGTTAAAGGAAGCCTGAAAATGTCTTGAAGCTAGCAATGGTGATTTACACATCCTTAACATCTCTCATCCAGCACCTGCCGTGAAAGGCAGGCTTTTATAATATTTAACTAAACCCTTCCCATTGCAACTGAGATATAGCAAATTAAATATTGTCTTAGACCTGCCTCAATAAAGATATCTAAAAATACCACTTCTTCCACTTGTCTTAATGACCCCAAACAAGGTTATATTTCTCTCAAGGATTTCCTTGGAAATTCCCCCCGCTTCTCCCACGAAATCAAATTCACATTTCACTTAGCCGCTTCTCTGCAAAATTTCAGGTTTCTAAAGATACACTTCAAAGTCAGTCCAGAGTTTTTCTGAGAAAATGATGACCACCCCCGCCCCCAGGTCCAAGGAAGCAAGAAAATGATAACAAATGATTAAAGGAAACCTTTGCCAATTTAGCGATCCCCAGGAATAGAAAACCCAAGAACACTGACTCATCAGTAATAGTAATTTACCCTTTCACAGCTATTGCCTTATTCAGTGCACTATCATTTTTCACAAACTAAGATTAAGAATCTGGATTAATATTGAAACATTTAACATAATGAAATATTCAACATACCATGAAAGAATAGTAACAATGCATCGTTGCTTAGAAAGAAAGCATGTATCAGAGTTGCACAGGGCAAATGGACTATTAGCAAAAGCACCTATCCTTCATGTCACTTGAAATGGACCACCTTGAGTGCATTTTCTGAGTTATGATTGCACTTCCAGTTTCAAGAACATTCTGCAGTCTAACTTAGTTAATAAACCTATAGTATTATGTAATTGTATAAACCTATATGATTATATTAACCAGGCTTACAACTCACTTCTTCAGATTCACCATGTCAAACTCTAATAAACCATATCAATAAAATGTTTTCAAGATACAACTGATGGTACGCTTATTTATGACAATATTTAAAAATGCAATCTCAGAAAAAGAAATGAGGCAAATCCACAGTGTGATATAATAAATTAGAATAGGAAATTCAGGAAAGAACATGTCTTTAAATTAGCAATTAAGGAATAAATCCAGTTATTTAACGGTGAGACTAAAGTGGATTACTCATTACAAAAATAAGCATTTTTTCTAATTTAAAACAAAAATTTTGTAAGTCTTCTAAAAACATTTTTTCAGATGCAAATTACAGTAATTTCCACAATAATGCCCTCTCATCTTTTACAATGGAAACATGAACCTGATAAATTTTTTAAAAACCCAAATGCCACTACTCATATAATACCTGCTCCAAATAATCAAATCTTTGCTTCAAATATTTAGAATAGCACTCAAAGTTGCCTTTCAAACCATATTTACATGATATGTATTACTCCAAACACGCAGCCAGCGAAAAAGCACAAATTAATTCCTAATCACAAAGTGGGGCTGATAGATGACAATCTATCAAAAAATAAATAGAAATGCTTATTAATTTCAAGCTCCATTAGAAATGGGGTTGGGGGCATGCTTCCACATGGAGATAAAAAATGTTTGATAGGGCCTCCCTGGTACGTAATGGGTTAAGCGCAGCACTATAAAGCTATCCAGAACCACCTGCGGCAGCACGAGTAAGATACCCCAGCTACCCCAGCGAGGGAGATTCCCACATGTCACGCCCGCCCGCTGCTCCCCTCAGCAGTGTATTTCAGTCAATCCTCCTGTTCTGCTCCCTACTCTGCCTCTGGTCAATCCTCTCACCACTCCACACCTCTGGCCTACATCCTAGCTTGTATGCATAAATAAATAAATAAATCTTTAAAAAAAAAAGTTTGATAGTTATAAAAAAAGTAAAGAATAAAATAATGGTCATTCAGAAGCTGCATCAGAGAAAAGACAATTCTGAAGCTTTACTCTGAATCATAGTTATTTCTTCACACTTTAAACTTTCAATAATGGATAGATTTAGCAAAGTGCTCTTGCAAGTGAACAAACCACATGAGATAATGGCAAGTCAAACCAGAATATCCACTTCACAACATGGGGACTAAGCCTATCACCCCTATCACCACACTTCACTAATGACACCCTCAAGGTCTGGAAACACAATGGCATCTACGTGAATTTTTGCTCTGTGAGACTCTCACAAATGCCTGATACATTTAACTTTTCTTAAAAGAACAGTGTTTAATAAGATATAAATCCTCCAATATCACGGTCTATTCAAAATTCCTTTACAACTTAAAGAGAGTGGTTTTATAGTCACTCAAGACACAAACAATAATCTGGGCTGGGAAAGCAGACAGGATAGTGCTTTCATGTTTTTCACTATTTCTAGATTGATGGTCAAAGTTGGAAAAAAAAAAACCTGAATAAACTTCTTACCAGTTTTTTACTTTTTAAGTACAGTAAAATTCACTATGGTGTACTATGTGTTTTTGAAAAGCCTAACCAGGTGTGTAAACATCTCCACAATCAAGACATAGAAAAGTTAAATGAATTTATTTTATTTTCACAACAGCATATACCTACAACTAACCCACAGAATATAAAAGTACAAAATATTAGCTTCAAGAGCTAATCTGACAATAACTTACTCCAAAGCTACAGTAATCAAGTAAATCAGTGTGGCACTGGCATAAAGACAAACATACATACTACCAGAATAAAATAGAAAGCCCAGAAACAAACCCTCACATATACAATCTAATGCTTTACCACAAGAGAGTTAACATTCAATTAGGAAAGGACAGTATTTTCAACAAATGGTGCTGGCAAAACTGGATATCCAAAGAATGAAGTTGGACCCTTACCAAATATATACAAAACAACTCAAAATGGATCAAAAACCTAAATGTAGATGCTAAAAACCATAAAACTCTTAAAACTTAAGGCAAAAATTTTTCAACACTAGATTTGGCAATGATTTCTTGGATATGACACCAAAGACACAAGCAACAAAAGGAACATACAGATAAATTGTACTTGATCAAAATAAAAACTTGTGATGTGTCAAAGGGCACATCAACAGAGTGAAAAGGCAACCCAGAGAACGGAAGAAAATAATTTCTAAGTCATTTGTATGAATATCAATTAGTATCCAGAAGAAATCCTAAAGCTCATTAACTGAAAAAATAAACTGATACACAAAGGATTTGAATAGATATCTCTCCAAAGAAATACATAAATGGTAAATAAACACAGCAAAAGATATGCAACATTACTACTCATTAGAAAAAATGCAAATCTAAACTACAGTGAGATACATCACCTTCATTAAGATCATCTTTTTAAAAAGGGGGTGGGGGGCTTCGCTCTGGCCTTCTCAAGCTACTATCTTGTGTCCCTGAATGTGTGTGCCTAATCTCAGCTGGTCTGCCCAAGACCCCCTGAATGTCAATACTAGTTGTCGTTGTCCCTGCTTCCCCCCACCACAATCCCACAGCCCCTTTTCTGCTCCAACGAGATGAAACATACGATCATGAACCAAGAGAAACTAGCCAAATTGCAGGCACAAGTACACTCTAGTGAGAAAGGTACTGCTCCAAGAAAGAAGAAAGTGGTTCATAAAACAGCTACTGCAGATGATTAAACAAAAAAAAAAATCCGTTCTCCTTAAAGAAGTTAAGGGTAAATAATATTTCTGGTGTTGAAGAGGTGAATGTATTCACAAACCAAGAACAGTGTCCACTTTAACAGTCTGAAAGCTCAGGGATCTCTTGTAGCAAACATTTTCACCATGTTAGTCATGCTGAAAAACAAAGGAGCTGACAGAAATACTACCCAGCACCTTAAACCAGCTTGGTGCAGACATCTGACTAGTTTAACAAAACTGGCTGAAGCTCTGCCCAAACAAACTGTGGACAGAAAAAAGCACCACTTGCTTCCTGAAAAGGATTGTGGAGAGGATGATGAAGAAGTTCCAGATCTTGTGGATAATTTCAATGAGGCTCCCAAGAATGAAGCAAACTAATTGAATTAACTTCTGAAGAAGATAAAAGTAGAAGTTACTGGGAGTTACTATTTATATTGACTGCTTTTTAATAAAATTTTGTTCATGGATCTGACAAAACACAGATCTAATATTCTTAAGCTTGAGTCCCTTGGCAAGTGCAACTCTTTTCGGTTTTTGTTTATATACAATTCATTCCTTGAAGCTAATTAAGAAGCAGCAGCCTGGGAATAATGTTTGAAACAAGGTTAGTGAAATTCTTTGCTTAGTATTCAGCTTTATTTTCTATATAAATGTATATAAATTGACACTGACTTGTACACAGAAACCAAAGATGTTATAGAAAGTTAATTATGGCATATGACTGATAATCTTTGAAGGAATTTGATTAAAGATTTTAAATGACAGATAATGCAGTAAGTGGTATAATCTTCCAATTTTTAGATAAATAAGCACTATGGATGTAATGTACAATACGATGACTATAGTTAACACTGCTTGTAGGGTATATCTGAAAGGTAAAGAGAATAGATCCTAGGAGTGCATATCACAAGAAAATATTTTCTTTGAGACCACAGATGTTGATTAAACTTACTATGAAAATCATTTTATATTTAAATCAAATCACTGTGCTGTATGCCTTAAATTTATATAATGTTCTATGTCAAATATATCTCAAAATTGGGGAAGGGGTTTAGGAAACAAACGATGGTAAGGATGTAGAGCAATTAGATCATCTGTGCACTGCTGGTAAGATGTAAAATTGCATAGAATTGTGGAAAGAAGTATTGACAGTTACTCACAAAATTAAAAGTTAACTTACTGTAAAATTTAACAATTTCACTTATGGGTACATATCCAAAAGAACTGAAAGCAGGGTCTCAAGAGAGAGATCTGTACACTCATGTTCATAGCAGCATTATTCACAATAGCTAAAACATGGCAGCAACCCAAGTGTTCATTGACAAATGAATGGACAAACAAAATGTGGCATATACACACAAAATGATATTCAGCCTCAAAGAGGAAAAATCTGACATATGCCAAACAAGGGTAAACCTTGTGAACATTATGCTAAGCAAAATAAGGCAAATATGTATGATTCTACTTATTTGCAGTACCCAGAGTAGTCAAAAAGACAAAGCAGAATGGTGGTGGCTAGGGGCTAGGGGACAGCGAGTTGTTTAGCAGATAAGAGCTTAAGTTTTGCAAGATGATTTCTAGAGATGAGTGGCAGTGATGGCTGCACAACAGTATAAAAGTACTGAATACCACTGAACTGCACATTTTAAAATGTTTAAGTTTTATGTTATATATATTTAACCACTACTTTAAAGTTATAAGGGGAAGAAATTCTAACACATGCTACAATATGAATCTTGAAGACATTATGCTATATGACGTAAGTCAGACACAGAAGAACATACACAATTCCATTTATATGAAGTGCCTAGAACAGGCAAATTCAGAGGAAGAAAAGTAGAATAGAGATTCTCAGGGGCAAGGGGCTATGTAGTTCTTGTCTATGTGTACAGACTTCCTAGTTTAACATGACGAAAAGTTCTGGAAATGGACAGTGATGGCAGTTGCACAACACTGTAAATGTACTTAATGCAATGAACTGCATAATTACAAAGGGTTAAATGTCAATTTCATGTATACTTTACCACACACAAAAAATTTTTTTAAGTAACAACCCCTGTCCCCAGGAATTCCACTTCTAAAAAGTTATTTCAAAGAAACAACCAAGAATGGCCAAAATATTTAGCTACAAACTGAAGCAGTTCTGGAAGCAAACTAAATGTCCTACAGAAAACTGATTAAATAAGTTACATAATAGAATAGGAGAGAGCTCATTAACATGTTATTTACATTGTGTAATTAATCACATTTTATCAATTCTAAAACAAATATTTCACATTTTTAAGTCTCTAAAAAAGAAAAAATCTGGATGTCTTATAATTGATTACATTTCTTGGTTTATTTGACAAGGCTTCTCTTAGTGATACATGAAATAAAGATTAATCTTACACTAATAATAGCAGGGAAATTCAAGTTATGATAAAGTTACAAAGGAGCATATAAAATTAATTAATGTTCTCATAAAAGTTATAGTCAATATACTTGCCTAGAAAAAAAAGGCTAGAGAATATATAGTAAGCCCTCAAACATTGTCCCTAGGTCTTGGAAACTGGGACTTTATTTTTAAAGATTTATTTATTTATAGAAAAGCTGGGTGCAGGCCAGAGATGGGGGTGGGGGGTTGGTGAGAGGATTCACCAGAGTCAGAGCGGGGAGCAGAACAGACCGATTGACTGAAAAACACTGCTGAGGGGAGCAGCATGAGAGACAGGAGAGGTCTGCTGCGCCATGTGGATTAGTTCCCTGGCCGGGGATCAAGAATCAAACTTGTGCTGCAGTGGCTGCTGATAGCTTCACAGTGCTGAGCCTTAACCCCTTGCACCGCCAGGGAGGTCCAAAATTGGGACTTTAAACAAAACTGTTTTAACAAAAGGAGGTCCTCTAGTAATGTCCCAGCAGGAACTTTTTTTTTTCCTAATCACCATTATGAACAAATGATGTTATCTGAGGACCTGCTGGACACCAAAACGTTAATACTGTTTATCATTACGTAGTATAAATACTAGCAAAATTATCATTAAAAAAATTTAATAACTGGATGAAAAGCCATGCCCTCCACCTCCACATCAACCCAGCACAATCCTAAATACAGCATAACTATATCTACTATTTTTAGAAGAGGCAGACTGGTGAGAGGACAGTGCACCATCTTCCCTCAACCCTAACGCCACAAGTAGAGTACAACTTCCAGCATGCCATGAACCAGACTTACCAAACTAGGACTGAGAGCAAGGAGGAAGGAGCAAGGCGGCCACTGCTGAATGGGGGAAGTAAATGAAGCCATGGGAGCAGACACTTCTGGTCTTTGCTCCTTTTTCCAACTTGAGCACTTGGCATAAGACCCTACTCTCTTCGGAGACTACATCAGTCACTATCTTGACCTTCTGGTGGATTCAGTTTGTGGGGCACATTTTTAACTAATTCTCCCAGCCCTACGGGGCCTGCCCAAACTCCTTTCCCACCAGGAGGTGCCTTGGACTCAGTGTCTCAGCAGATTTGCTTTTGGGCCTTGGCCGTTTTGCTCCGGGCTCTGCCCATTTGGCTGGGCATTTGCCTAGGCATTTGCCTAGAAGGATATGATGATATCAGTTTGACAAGTAGTCCGTATTTTGAAATCATTTCTCTATTCCACTCATTTTCTCCCTATCCCGTTTAGCCCTCTCACCAATTAAAAATCTTTGAGCATTACAGCACTATAGTTTGATTACTTTGATTTTATGGGTAAGTCTCATGAAGCCCTACATAGGGAAATATGGACTCTTTCCCCCAATAGTTTAAGGTACCTGGGCACCACTCCAGTTTCGTCCAGTATTAGTTTTGGTTCTCTGAGTTTTGCCAACTATCACTATAACTTAATTCAGTATTATTAAATAGATCTGCTATGGGTTAAGAAATGTCAGACAAAAACATTTCTTTGAGGGGGCCTCCCTGGTGGCGCAAGGGGCTGTCAGCCACTGTAGCACGAGTTTGATCCCCAGCCAGGGAGCTAACCCACATGGCAGCAGACCTCTCCTGTCCCGCCTCAGCAGTGTATTTCAGCAGATAGGCCTGTTCTGTTCCCCACTCTGACTCTGGTGAATCCACTCGGCCCCCAACTCCCCTGCACTTCTGGCCTAAACCCCAGTTCGTGTATGCATAAGTAAATCTTTAAAAAACAAAACACTTACTCGAAAGGAAACCTGCACTATGTTTACTGCAGCACTATTTACAATAGCCAAGATATGGAAACAACCCAAATGCCCCAAAATAGATAACTGGATCAAAAAGCTGTGGTGTAGGGCCTCCCCGGTGGCGCAGCGGTTGAGCGCTGCGCTGTGGAGCTGTCGGCAGCAGTGACGCGAGTTCGACGCCTGGCCAGGGAGAGTCCCACATGGTGTGGCAGACCTCTCCTGCCTTGCCCGCTGCTCCCCTCAGCAGTGTGTTTTTGATCTGCCTGTTCTGCTCCCCACTCTGTCTTTGGTGAACCTTCTCGCCGCCCCACGCCTCTGGCCTGTACCCCAGCTTGTATGTATAAATAAAAAAAAAAAAAGCTGTGGTGTATTACACAATGGAATGTTACTCAGCGATCAAAAAAGAAAAACTCATGCCATTTGCAGCAACATGGATGGAGCTGGAAGGGATTATGCTAGCTGAAATGAGAAGGAAAAAGATAAATATTGGCTGGTATCACTTATATGTGGACTATAGAGAAAACAAATAAAAGGTAAAAAAGTCAAAACTTGCAAGCTGACCACAAATCTTAGGCATACAGCAAAGAAGGGAGAGGGGAGGTTAAAAGAGGGGAGGAACAAATACAAGGGAATATGGTCACCTGTGGTATGGTAGCTGATGGGAGAACTATGGGGACTTCGATAATGTAAGAAAAATAAAATAATAATAAAAAAGAAAAGAAATTTATCAGGTATCACAGGAGACAGACACAAAAGAATTTAACTGCGTTAAAGTAGCTCAGTACCTAGCAAAAAAAAAAAGTTATGGTTTAGAAGAGTCTTGTGGAAGGTAAATCAGCAATGTATGCTATTTAAATACTGAACTACTTCAGTGGTTTTACTCTTAAAACAACCTACTTAATATGGATTAAAAACTGCACTTCATAATTGAAAAACTAAATTAGCATTTTATCACATTAGAAGTTTAAATATCCTTTACAAAATATCTTATTCATTACACAGATGACAAAGTTCAAACTATCTGGCTGGGACTCAGAAGATTAAAAATGCCTGAAAGCATGATATCGTAATTCATGAAATAAATGACATAATCAATGACAAATTAGCTATAGGAGGAAATACCCACCACATAACTCTATTATTTATTAAGACCTTTTAAGAATTACATTTTTTTTTAATTATTTCCTGAAGTTTTCCTAGTTAACTATGTTAGATGGTAGCCACAGCTGTTGCCTTAAGGGATCCACAGTTCAACTGGGGGGAGAGGGGAAGAAAGCAATGGAAAGCTTCAAGACATTGGGTTTGGCAATGATTTCTTAGCTATGATACCAAAGCACAGTCCAAAGTAAAAGATACACTGAACTCAATCAAAATAAACAAAGTTCTGTGTTAACAGTCATTATTAAGAAGGGGGGGGGGACGACACCATAAATTGGGAAAAAATGTTTACAAATCATGTATCATATAAGGGATAAATATCCAGAATATAAGGAATTTCCACAATAATGACACAAAAACAACCCAATTAAAATGGCCAAAGGATATGAACAGAGATTTCTTTAAAGAAAATATGCAAATAGCCCATAGTCACATGCAAAGATACCCAATAATACTAATTAGAGAAACACAAATCAAAACCACAATGAGATTATCACCTCACATTATTTAGGATTATTATTACTAAAATAATAATAATAATAATAAGTACTAGTGAGAATGTGGTGAACATGGAACCTTTGCAGGTAACACATTGCTGGTAAAAACGTAAAATGGCACAGATAGTGTGGAAAACAGTACAAGAGTAACTCAAAATTTTAAGTATACAATTACCATATGATCCAGCAATTCTACTCTTAGGAGTGTGGAATATACACATATACATATTTATGTGTACAAATATACAAACTTAAAATAATTGAAAGCAGGTAAATAAACATACATTTGCAGACCAAATTCATAACAGTATCACTCAGAATAGCCAAAATGTAGAAGCAACCCATCAGCAGATGCGTTAGCAAAGAATTTCTCAGCCTTTAAAAAAAACAAAAAAGGGGGCCTCCCTGGTGGCGCAATGGTTAAGCGCTGCGCTGTGGAGCTGTCGGCAGCAGCTACGCAAGTTCGACGCCCGGCCGGGGAGAACCCCACATGGTGCGGCAGACCTCTCCTGCCTCGCCCGCTGCTCCCCTCAGCAGTGTATTTCTGATCTGCCTGTTCTGCTCCCCGCTCTGTCTCTGGTGAAGCCTCTCACCACTCCACACCTCTGGCCTGTACCCCAGCTTGTATGTATAAATAAATAAAATCTTAAAAAAAAAAAAAAAAAGAGGGCCTCCCTGGTGGCTCAGCGGGTTAAGCGCTGCGCTGTGGAGCTGTGGGCAGCAGCGATATGAGTTCGACCCCAGGCTGGGGAGAATCCCACATGGTGCTGCAGACCTTGGCTGGGGAGAATCCCACATGATGCTACAGACCTCTCCTGCCTCACCCGCTGCTCCCCTCAGCAGTGTATTTCTGACCTGCCTGTTCTGCTACCCGCTCTGTCTCTGGTGAACCCTCTCGCCGCCCCACACCTCTGGCCTGTACCCCAGCTTGTATGTATAAATAAATAAATCTTTTGAAAAAAAGGAAAATCTTGGTGGTAGGCATGGTGTGTAACATACCATATGAAGAGGTGTGAACCTGTACCTCCAAATTCTATACAGTGTTGTAAACCATTATTACCTCAATAATACTACAATAAAAATAGGAAAGAAATCCCATCAAATGTACAAATAAGAGTGAAGGTTTAAGAAATTATGCCAAGTAAAATAAGCCATCACAAAAATAACAAGTACTGTAGGATTCCACTTATCAAGTATCTACAGCCCTCAAATTCAAAGAGATAGAAAGTACAACGGGGCAAGGGAGTTATTTATCCATTATTGATTAATGGATATGGAGTTTCAGTTTGGGAAAATGAAAAAAGTTCTGGGAGGTTGTGGTTGCACAACAGTGTGAGTGCACTTAACACCACTGAAATATATACACAAAAAGTTCCAGTGGTATATTTTACAATGTGTGTTATGCTATGTATTTCATTGCGTTTATTTTATACACACATCTTCCCAAAAAAGGATAGTGAGTGAGAATGCATAATCAAGTGCAAGTTTTAGAAGTTCAGGTAAATTTAAGACCACTTTCAGCAATAGTAATGAGTCTCAATGGAAAAAGTAGGATAAAATAAAAAATTATAGCATTTGGGTCACAGTTAGATGGAGCATTCCAGTTAAATGTCAAAAGATGCAAGGACATACAGGGAACTATTATTGTAAAGAAATAGGGCTGAAAAAATTAAGTTAGGGTCAGAACTTAGCTTTGAATACCAACCTAAAAGTCAGAGCAGAGCAAAGAACTAACATTAAGTTTCACAAAAGAGACAAAGCTTTGCTTACATATGAAAGACCAGATAGTGGAAGGGAAGATAGAAATTCAACTACTTTGGCAAACACTTATCGAGCAACTGTCAGTTGCTGGATCCTCAGTTTAAAAACTAAACAGAGGATAAGTTTAGAGGGGTAAGGTCAGGTAGTCACTGCAAAGAGGCAATGGGATTTCTGGAGTACTGGTAATTGTTTCGGGATCTGGAGGTGGATATGGGTCCAGTTCATACAAGTAATTCCTCGAACGGTCACTTAAGATTTGAACACTTTTTTACATGTATGTTATACTTTAATAAAGTTTATTAAAAATGCAGTTGGGAGGAAGTGACCATAAAAATATTTATCAAACAGTATGAAATGTAACCACAGAATATGTACTAGTTATGCAAGTAGCACTGAGATCTAAAAGAAAACTCAGAGGCAGTGGCATCTAAGGTACCTTTAATGAGTTTTGTCAGATCAGAAAAAGAAGGGTGCTTCTGGCAAAGGAAAAATATGAAAAAGGCACCAAAAGTAAGCAAAAGAACAAGATATACAAATAGTTTCAATAGTTCAAAGATACTCTCAACTAAAATGGAAGAATGGAAACAAGTAATTTATTTAAGGCGAAGAGGATTTCATCTCTGATTAAATCGGCCTGGAAAAGAGTAGAATGCACAGGGTTCTAAATTGTCCAAAATGGCAAGTTAACATTCAAAACTCTCCAAAATCTATTGTCTGTATCTGTCATAGTTCCACCCGGAAGCTAGACTCCAGACAGAAAGGTCTTTTTCCTCCTTTATTCAACATTTGCACTCCAAACCAAGTACCGAATCAAAGTATAAGACTATTCCTGCCTTGAAGGAGTTCACAGGCTCACTTTCTATCAGGAAAGGTAGACAGGAACATCAAAAACAAAATACAGGGTGTAGTGAAGCCTGCTACCAGAAAGTGCTAACTTGCTTCTTGGGATATATAATAGCCCATCTTGAAAGTGAAGGATAATAATAGAAGGGTGTGGGAGGGGCATAGAAGGTCCTGTCTTATTTCTCCAAAATACAGCTCCCTTCATTTTCATAGTTCAACTACTTCCAGCTGTACACTAATACAAGTTTTTCAAGCACTAGCAGTAGTGATCTTCTTAATAGAGAAATCAAGATCATCAAAGTCCCTACAATGGCTTCTTAAAGCTCTTAGAATGAAATCCAAACACGTGACCTGGCATTCCCTGGCAATGAGACCTTCTCCCCACCCCAAGAGTACTCCAACTATACAGGTCTCTAAACATTCGGAGTTCTGTACTGCCTGAAGACCTTTACACATCCATGTCTCTGTTTCCCTCCACCCAGATCTTCACCAGTATAACCACCACCACCACCAACTATCAGGTCTTTCTTGGCTCACACAATTGTTACTTTCTCAAAGGAATTCCAGGACTCAGCTAGTTACAACTTATCTCCAAATGCAGTCCCTAGAGGAGACAAGCCTCCCATTTGGAGTATATCAAATTAAGAAGCCCATGGACACCCAAGCAGCTCTGCAGTGCACAGGTAACCATGGATCAGGGGAAACATTTGCACTCAAAATAAAAGCTTGAACTTCAGCACGTAAGTCTCAACACAGAATGGCTGTGTGATTCTCTACTTGAGAAGGCACCGCTGATAAGTTGTCACTGCATAAATGAGATGCTACTGATGCAAGTGAGGGTAATGTCACATGAATGGTGTGGAGAACTCAGAGAAGTTGTACAGAATCTAGGATGAATTAATTGAGGGGGAAAACACTAAGAAGCAAGAGCCAAAAGGACAAGGAAAACCAGGAGAATTAAACCACACTTACATAAACTCCTATGACTTTTTATGTCTCCTCGTCCGACAAAGCCCAACTCCAGTTCATCTCCTTGAAATGCCACACCCTAAGGAAAGCCTTTCTGGACTTACCAGGTCCCTCTCCATGCTTCACAAGTGTCCTTTACGGTTAGTATTACATAATACTTAACGCGCACAAAAGTTTCTCATAGGTACTGTAAAGACACTTAACCACAGTCTACCCCATCCTGGGGTATGCGCCTTCCCCTATTACTCGGAGAGCTCTTAGGGGCAGATACTATATCTTAATCATTTGTGCTACCTTAAGAAAGAGAATTTAAAAATATTTTTAACTTAATGTAAGAAGAGTGAATAATTGGGCAAGCGTTATGATTACCCCATTATTCCTCTAGTCAAACAAAATAACGCATCCTAGTTAATTTGATCTACCCCTTATTTTCTTAAAGCAGCTCACCCTGGTCTTTAAAAATCACTGCTGAACAAAATACCCTCTCCATGAAAAGCCCACCCTCTCGAAACAACAAAATGATTACATCACTTCCTTCAACATAAACATGTAATTTTAGTTGGACACATAGTTTACTCCTTTCTAAACTACTGCAAATCCCGCACAATACAAAAAGTGTAACAAAGATGCAGGACTTAAGAGGGTGTCGACCCTGGCTTTGAGCCAACTGCCGCTCGCATTATTGCGAAGCCATTGCCGCCAAGCCAACATCAGGCATTCAGTCAACATTTTTTTCTCCAACAAGTGCTTCACACTCTACACGCATACTTTAAGAGTCAACCACCACCACGAAAAGCCTCTAACGCCACTCCGAAAAATTAGAACTAATCAGCGTCAAGTGGGTCCAATTAACCAGCACAAGAAGGCTGAGTAATTTCACAGCAAAGGTTAACATGGTACACGCCGAAAGTCCACACGGGCGTGGCGCCCCTTCCCAACCAGCCGGTGTCGGAGAAAGGGAGCGTCCAACTTTCACATTCGCCGGGGCCCGGGAGTGCGGCGGTGCGGGCCGCTCAGCGCACCAGCCCGGGGAGTTTCGGTGGCGGGGATGGGGGTGGGGGGGGGGTGCGACCACAGAAACCAGAAACCAGACACTTCACTAAAAAACTCAAGCCCCGAAGCCTCTGGCAGCGGGAACCAGGCGCAGCCTCTCCAATACCAAGAAGGCCGCCGCGGGCCGGGAACAGCACGGAGTTCACTAGAACAAAGTTTAGAAACAGGGAGAAACTTTCCCGAGAGCCAGCGCCGCGGCCGGGCGGGGTCTGCGCCTCCCTCCGCTCCAGCCGCCGCGGCTCCTCAACTTCCCGAGCGCCAGGAAGCGCAGGTCCCGCCCGCCCGGGCGGTCAGGGCCGAGGCCCGGGGCCCCGCAAAGGAAGCCGGCCCGACGCCACACCCGCGCCCGCCGGGAGCCCCATTTCGGGCGGGGTCGCAGAGGAGACCGCGTCCGCCCGCCCGCGGAGCCTAGCTAGGGGCAACCCAGCCGCAAGCGCCCCTCGGCCCGGCTGGGGAGTCAGCGCCCGCAAGAAGTTACCTGCGGCGAGCGGGGCGAGGGTAAGAGAATTCCCGAGGCCCGAAGCCGACGGCCGCCGCTTTGTCTCCCTCCCGTCCGGCTCCGAGGAGGAAATGGGCTGCCCGGCGCCCCCGCCCCCGGCCCGCCCTCAGCCCGCGGCCCCCGCCCAGCGGCCCCGGCCCGGGCCCCGCCCGCCATTCCCAGCACCTCCCTCCGGCGCGCTCTTCCCGGAGCCTCCCGCCGCCACCTCTCCGCCTTCCCCGGGCCCCGTTTTGCCGTATAGCCTCGGCAGAATGAGAGCCTGCCGACTCCGGGCTGGGATCTCCTCAAGGAACCGTTCCTCTCCTCCCGTCACCCCGCGAGTTACTTAATCCTAGGCGCTTAGTAGGTGCTTAAGCGGAGACTGACTCCGAGAGGAAGGAGGAGAGTTAACTCCCTGGAACAGCCGGCGAGCGGGGGAGGGCAGGTGAGTCACCGTTCCGCGCACAGGTGAGTCTCGGGGCGCGGCCCGCGCTGGCCCCGCCCCCAGGGACGAGGCACTGCGACCCCGAGTTTGGGGCACGCTCCGTTGAGCGGTGCCACTGGTGTCCCGGAGTCACAGAGAGTGCTCCAGGTCCAACCGTGGGTTGTACAGAAGGAGAAACATGGCTCACAGCCGGAGGCACAGTGGAAGTAGAATTCGACTTTCAGGACCTCTTGTGTGAAATGGAAGCGCTCCTAGAGATCAGTCCCCTCTCTTGCTTGGGGAACTGACAGCTCTCCCGATAGAGAACCAGGGGCAAGTTACTGCAGTGCCCACTCTTGAGATTCACCCCCTTACACACGTTGGAAGGGCTTGGCTTCCATCGCTATCCCTCTGACCATTTAGGGAATTTTATTCCCATCCGCTCTCTCTGATTTTCCAAAGAATAAAAAACTACAGAACAGAAAGTGTGATATATTATCAGCCTGGTAAAGGAAACGCTCATGATGTTTTTTTCTCCCACATCAGGAGCTGAAGAACAAGGCTAGTTTCAGTTTGGGCCTGTAAGTCCAAAATAATGCAAGACAGCAATATCCCCTGCCGCCTTGGTGCTGAGCTCAGAGTAGAGTGCCGGCCCTCAAAGTAGTTATCATTTACTACACACATCTCCTCTCCTTGGGGAATGTAAACTTAGGAAAGACTGGAGCTCCATCCCCTACAGCACCTGGCACAATGCTTATTCCCTAGGCAGTGCCCAGTGGATAGCTGTAGGTGAATGTGCCCATTGTGAGTCAAAGATATGTGGGTCTGTGTTAAAGAAATATTACAAAAAGGAATAGGACCTTTTTACAAAAAGGAAAAGGAATGAAGGGTTAGATCACTTTCAAGGGAAAGAAACTTTAACAAAGTCATTGTTGTCCTACTGTGTAGGACATCCCATTATGTTTCTGGCTTCAGGGTTTTTGCTCCTATAGTCCTATGTGCCTGGAGTGGCCATGACTTCCCCTCACTTGGCTACCTCAGAACATAACAGTCAATAAATATATATTTGAACTAATAAGAGTCAGAGCTAAAGGATTAAGCTCATTAACTACATATGCAGCACTCACAAACAGCTACTTAATTTGTGAGATCTCTTCCTTGTTCAGAAATTAACAATTTGAAGACAGCAACAGGAAACATAAAACCAAGCATGTGGCCTTTCTAAGCATGGAGCTCTACTATGGAGTGAATGTTTGTCCCTGCAAAATTTGTATGTTGAAAACCTAATGCCCAAGATGATGATTGGGAATGAGGCCTTTGCAGGATGATTTAGTCATGAGGGTTGTCCCCCTTCTGCAATTATAAGGACACGGCAAAAAGGCTGTGACTGTGAACCAGGAGGAGAGTTCCCACCAGATTACAACCATGCTGTTGCCTTGATCCTGAACTTTCCAACCTCTCGAACATTGAGAAATACATTTCTGTTCTTATAAGCTATAAGTGTTTTGTATTTACAGCATAAGAACATTTCTGTTCTTATAAGCTATAAGTGTTTTGTATTTATTGTGTTTTGTATTTACAGCAGCCCAAACAGACACAGATGTAAGTACAAGATCTGTTTTGGGAAAAGAAGGGTCAGATAAGATACGTGATATTTTCACTGAACCTTGTAAGCTGAGGGGAGTTCCTTTCCTCTGAGAAATCCTGAAAAGCTTATTGGGGCAGCATTGAGCATTCACTATGTCCCAGGCACTTGTTATATGCTAGAGAAGCACCAGTGAATAAAATTGACTTGATCCCTGTTCTCTCTCAACTTAAAAGTAATGGAAGGGACAAATATTAAAAGAAAACTATAGGCAGCCCTCCTGCCTGCCTATGACTATGCAGGTGTTTCTTTTTACAAATATTTTCCCTTTGCAAAGCAGCAGCAGCAGCTCTCCTGCCCACCTGTGACTATCAGGTGCTTCTCTTTTTCTTTCTCCTTTTCCTAATAAACCACTCCTTTTAAATTTTTTTTTTTTAAAAAAAAAAGTAAACTATAAAAAAAGAAGGTCAAGTGTGAACATAGGGGAGCAATACAAGTAGATTTGGGGGGAAATTAAGGCAGTGTGGAGTTCAGAGACCTGAAGTAGTGACCACCCTGTCAGCACGCACCTCTCCGCCAGAACTGCTTTCCAGATCCCTCATGCCCTCCATGGCACCAGCTTCTTCTGATTGTCCGCCACCTCCCTGATTGTAACTGCTAGTCTCCTTTCATGAGTCCTTCTAAATCTTCCCAGTCTGTACATGGTAATTCTCAAAGTGCAGTTGGAAGACTCCTGAGATCTATTCAGCAAATTATTTTCAGAATAATACTGAAGTAACATTTTCCTTTTTTACTTCCATTCTCTCATGCTATTCCACAGGCTACATGATGTATGATATGGCATTACATGGAACACAGAAGCAGATATGAGAATCTTTTAGTAAGCTATTTTTTATTAAGATATTTTATCAATAGGGCCTCCCTGGTGGTGCAGCAGTTAAGCGCTGCACTGTGGAGCTGTCGGCAGCGGGGACGCAAGTTCGATGCCCAGCCAGGGAGATTCCCACAAGGTGTGACAGACCTCTCCTGCCTCGCCCGCTGCTCCCCTCAGCAGTGTACTTCAATTGATCTGCCTATTCTGCTCCCCACTCTGTCTCTGGTGAACCCTCTCGCCGCCCCATGCCTCTGGCCTGTACCCCAGCTTGTATGCATAAATAAATAAATCTTTTTTAAAAAAAATAAAATGCTGACAACTCCAGATTCTATCTCAACTTGAACCTTTGCCCTGAATTCTAAACTCCCAAATCCCGTTTCCCTGCATGGTACATCCATTTGGTTATCCAGTAGCAATATCCAGCTGGTCCTTTCACACATCATATTTATGTGCCCCAAACTGGATTTCCTGATTCCTCTGTCCAAACTACTGATCCCACAGTTTTTTTTTATTTTATTAAATGGCAACTCCATTCTTCTAGATGGTTAGGCCAAAGGCTTTGGAGCCATCTTTGACTATTCTTTTTCTCATACATTTCATATCTGAATCTTCAGGGAATCCTGTGCCTCCACCTTCAGAATATATATAGATAGAGGAACCAAATAAGGGATCGGGGGAAAAATAACAACAACCAAAAAAAAAAAAAAACCCCACAGCAAAACAAAACAAAAATAAACTGACAACTATAAATCAGAGACATTCTGCAGGGAAGTGGGAAGAAGAGGGACCAAAGCAAGGGTGGTAAGAGCACAAGAAACTATGGTGATGGTGCACGGGTGAACTAGTGATGGAAATTCTAGTGGGGCTACACCTGGGAAGAGAAAGCAAACAATGTACAAAAATGAACAATTATGTAAAAAATAAATACCAAAAAAATTAAAAACAAAAAATATATATGTTCAGAATACACCAACTTTCTCTTTTTTTTCCTAGTTTTTTTAATTAAATTTTTTATTTTCTTACATCATTGTTCATTTTTGTACAATATTTCATTTCTCCCCACAGGAAAACACACCAACTTTTTAAACTATCTCTACTGTTAACCATCCTGAGGCAAGCCATCATCATAGCTTAGCTTGAATTTCACAGGAGCCACTTCACTGGTCTCCCCACTTCTGATCTTCCCTCCCTCTATCTAGTTTCAGTTCAGGAGCTAGAGTGTTGCTATTAAAGTCAAAGTAGGAACATGTTACGCCTACTCTACCCAAAACCCTCCACTGGCTTTTCTCTCGCTCAAGGAAAAGGTAAGGTCCTTATAAGGCCCTCCAGAGCTCACCTGCCCCCACACACCACTCTGACACACTGGCCTCTTTACTATTCCTGGAATACTTCAGGCAGACTCTAGCCTTAGGGCTTTTGCTTTCTGCCTGGAATGCTCTCCTGTGAGTAGCTGCCTGACTCACTCCCTCACCTCCCCCAGGTCTTTGCACAGCTTCCACTGTCTCAGTGGAGCTTCCTCTTGGTCACCCTATCTAAAGCTGTAAACACTGCCCCCACATTCCATCCCTCATTCCTTGCTTTATTTTTCTCCATGGGTGTATCACCTTCTGATGATAGTCCTTGTTTTTTTTTTTTTTCAACTTCCCATCTTCTCCTGTCTAGAATTTTCCCACTAGAATTGAAACCCCAAGAGGGCTCCAACATTTGTCTGTTTTGCACAGTGCATGACATAGAATAGTGCATGACACATAGTGGGTCTCTCAATAAATATAAATTAATGAAAAAAATGAATAAATTGGATCTAGAAAAGATGTTGAACAAGGTGGATAGGAACAGAAGGACAGAGTTTTGTTTTTTTTTTTAAGATTTATTTTTTATTTATACATACAAGCTGGGGTACAGGCCAGAGGTGTGGGGCGGCGAGAGGGTTCACCAGAGACAGAGTGGGGAGCAGAACAAGCAGATCAGAAATACACTGCTGAGGGGAGCAGCGGGCAAGGCAGGAGAGGTCTGCCACACCATGTGGGATTCTCCCTGGCCGGGCGTCGAACTCGCATCACTGCTGCCGACAGCTCCATAGCGCAGCGCTTAACCGCTGCACCACCAGGGAGGCCCCAGAGTTTTATTCTAGACAAAGGGAATAAGCAAATTTGAAGGCTTTTTCCAGGAAAAGAAGTTCTATGTTTTGGTGGTGAGGTAGGCAGAGGCCAGACTGCAGAGTGCTTTAGGGAAGGTCGTGAAGATGGGGAGCCACAAAGGATTTTTCAGCAAAGAGATAACTTAGTCATATTTGCTTTTTATAAAATTTCACTTTGGAAAAAAAGATTTTAAAGCAATGCACAGTTCTGTGATTGTAAAGTTCTGCATTCCTATACAAGGTCAGAACTGCCCAATTAATTAGTGACGGCAAAACCTTACAGGGTGCCTTTCATATCAACCAAGAGCAGAAAGCTTGATCACTCTGGAAGGTTATACACCTCGAGGTATGACTGGGAAAGCCCGGGGGGGGAGGGGGTGATGACAGGTGCATAAAATGTACTCCTGACTTATGCATAGAGAGGTATGATGGGGAAGGGGGGGTGGTGCGCCGAGGACCGGTGCATGACAAGGGACCCCAGAAACTGATCAGTGGAAAGCCTTGTTGATAAGATTAGAACCATACCAGAGGGTCTGGGATATAAGTTCAATTACAACATTTGGTGGCCAAACAGATAAGGATGATCTGGTCAGCAGACTCATGCTCCCCAAAGCCCCTAACGACAAAAACACATTCTTTAGTTTTACCCATTTTTTTCTCCTTGTCCTTCTAAGCTCTGTAACTGATGTTGTGTGACAATTCTGATATTCTGATAATAAAAAGGCCAGGATCTCGCTCCTTGAGCAGCATCCTGCATCATGTAGCCTGCTCCACGACTCCCATGTATCTGTGTGGTGTTGCTCCTGATGCAACAAGCCATTTAAAAAATATCATCTGCTCAGACTCCTTCAGTGCTTCCCATCTCCCTCTGAGTAGAATCTACATGATCTTACCCAGATCAACCTCAGATCCATCTTTGACTTTTCTTTTCCATCTTTTCCTCCAGTCCACAATAAAGTCCTAGATATTAGGATATTCCTGTAATATAGCAAGCACTTTCCTGCCTCAGGGCTTTTGCAAGTCCAGTTTCTGCTGCTAGGAGTGGTCTTCTCCCAAATAGCCCTTTAGCTCACTCTATTACTTCATTCAGATCTCTGCTCAAATGTCACTTTGCCCAAGTCTAATTACCCTTTATAAAATAATACCAGCACCCATTACCCCCACTTTGCAATTTATTTCCTTACCTTATGTGCTTCATAGTACTTGTCAACACCTAATACATACTATTTATTTATTTTCTGTCTTCCCCATTAGAATGTAAGCTTCATTAAAGCAGGTATTTTTCTCTTCTGTTCATTGTTGTGGTTCACTATACCTGGCAGGTTCCTTTCTTGAACTCAGTTCCTTTCTTGAATGAATGGTTGGAACCCTATAAGGATACACAGCTAAGTGTTACAGTGGTTAAAGGCAAGGAGGTCTGGGAGGACTTTTATGTTTACTACATATAGGATAGCATCTAATGTATAAGAGTAGTGGATGGAGGGAAGCTGGTAGATCTGAGAGCTCTGCAAAAGGACAATGGATCTACATCTTGCCAATGGGTTACATGTGGAGGTTTCTGATATAATCAGAGGAGGAACTAGTTGTGCGTTTTATATCGAGAGCCCTTGGAGATAAAGCATTAGGAGCAGGGGTGGAAAGTAATGCATAGAACTATTATTTTAGTCATACTTAGTTTTAGTTCTAACCAAACATCAAAGAGGAGACAGCAACAGGAAGAGTATTTCCAAATCTGAACTCAGAAGGACCCAGAGTAAGTAAAGCTGGAAACGTGGGAGTCATTTGCACCTGGAGAATATACCACAAGAAGAGAAAGAGGCCCAGGTTCCACTTAAAAGGAAGACAAGCCAGAACAGGACACAATTCCCCTCTGCAGCCCAGATCCCTCCTTTCCTTCCTAAAATACACATTTCCTTTCCCACAGCATGGGCTTCGTGTTTGCTGCACCCTCTACTTGGAATTCTCTTTGCTCGAGATCTTCAGCTTGGTCCCTTCTTATTCTTTGCTTTTTTTTTTTAAATACTCTGTTTGTTTGTTTGTTTGTTTGTTTATGCATACAAGCTGGGGTACAGGCCAGAGGCGTGGGGCTGCAAGAGGGTTCACCAGAGACAGAGTAGGGAGCAGAACAGGCAGATCTACTGAAGTACACTGCTGAGGGGAGCAGCGGGCAAGGCAGGAGAGGTCTGCTGTCGAACTCGCGTCGTCGCTGCCGACAGCTCCACCAGGGAGGTCCCTTCTTTTCTTTTTTTGTTAATTTAATCCTTTCTTTCGTGTCTATTTATATATTAGAGTTTCAGATCACTTTTATTTTTCCCAATCTCTTAAACTTTTTTAAAGACTTTATTTTTTAGAGCAGTTTTAGGTTCACAACAAAGTTGAGAGAAAGATAACAGAGATTTCTCACATGCATAGCCTACACCATTATCATTATCCACTACCAGAGTGGTACATTTGTTTAAACAGATGAACTTACATTTACATAATATAATCACCCAAAGTCCCAGTTAACATTAAAGTTCACTCTTAGTGTTATACACTCTGTGGGTTTTGACAAATGAGTAATAACATGTATCTATCATTACAGTGTCATATGAAATATTTTCACCGCCCTGAAAATCTCTATGGAGATTTTCCTTGGAGTCATCCTTTCTTCTTTCTCATTCTTAAGCCACCTTCAACATCACCTGGCCAGAGAGGCCTTTCCTGACCATACCACCCATTTCCCAGTCACATTTTACGACTTTACTGCATTTCTTTCCATATAGCACCTGAACCTCTCTAGAATTGTCTTGTCTGTCTACCAGCTAATTTTCTGTCTCCTTCATTACACTGTAAGCTCCATGAGGGCAAAAACCTCATCTGACTTTTTCACTTCTCTCCTCCTATAATTTAGCATTGTGCCTGGAACATAAAATGTGCTTTAAAAATATTTGCAAAGGGCTTCCCTGGTGGCGCAAGGGGTTGAGTCTCAGCACTATGAAGTTATCCCAGCCACTGCAGTACAAGTTAGATCCCCAGCCAGGAGCTAACCCACATGGCACAGCAGACCTCTCCTGTCTCGCCCGTTGCTCCCCTCAGCAGTATATTTCAGTAGATCTGCCTGGTCTGCTCCCCATTCTGTCTGTGGTGAATCCTCTCATCCACCCACCCCCGCACCTCTGGCCTACACCCCAGTTCTTATATGCATAAATAAAATTTTAAAAAATAATATCTGCAGAAAAGAAAGCGGGACCATAGATAGAAGAAAATCGAGTGTCACTGAAGCAGGAATTTGGTTGCTAATGTCAACTGATGACATTTGGGTTGAAACTCCAAGTTTCAACTTTGTCCAGATTGCTGAACATATTTACATAATGATGAGCATTAATGCTAAGCCAAGAATATTAAGGGAGAAAAACAAGCACAAAAGTCAATCAGCAAGACTTTATGGAGTATTATAAAAAGTAGCACAAAATAATAACGTCAAAATGTCAATAAGGATAAACTATCAGAGATAATTGTAGAGATTTTCTACCTTGTGAGGGCTTGTTATTATTTATCTACATGGTGCTGGTAAATAGTTTTTACAGTTTCCTGGATGTTCTCATTTGAGTTGGTCTACAAACCTTAAGGAGGATAGAACCAAAAGGAATGAAGATCCTAGAATGATGAAGATGAGAAATGACTTGGCAGCTTTGACTCTAAAGGCTGGAAAATCTTTAGCTCTCAGAGTGACCATGAAATGATGAACACCAGCTCCCCGTTAAATGCCATGGAAGGATCAAAGGGATTCTTGCCTTTGTCTGGGGAAAGCCAACAAAGGGGGTTAGATCTGAACAAGAGTCAATAAAAACTAAAAGTAGGGCCTCCCTGGTGGCACAACGGGTTAAGCGCAGCACTATGAAGCGATCCAGAGCCACTGCAGCACGAGTTCGATACCTGGCCAGGGAGAATCCCACATGGCGCAGCAGACCTCTCCTGCCTGGCCCCGCTGATCCCCTCGGCAGTGCACTTTGGTTGGTCTGCCTGTTCTGCTCCCCACTCTGTTTCTGGTGAACCCTCTTGCCACCCCATGCCTCTGGCCTGTACCCCAGCTTGTATGCATAAATAAATAAATAATTAAAATTAAAATTAAAAAACAACTAAAAGTAAAGCCAAAGTGTGAGACCACATCAGGGTCAAAGATTACTGGATGCCTGGTGCCCTGGTTGTCTTTCCATTCCTTTCCGTATGGGTGCGGCAAGAGTAAAGACCTGCCCACCCTGGCATTTTTGTCTCTTAACTTAGAACTAACATCAGGGTGCTTTCCTCATTCTGTGTGACACAGACTTCTCAAGGCTGACTGCACATTAGAATCACCTGGAGAACTTTTTTAAAATATGATACCCAGGAACCAACCCCAGGGCTCAGATTCAACTGTTCTTGAGTAGGGACTAAGCAGTTACATAATCTCCGTGGGTGGCTCTAATATGCAGCCAGAGAATCACTGATATCTAGAATAAGCCTGAGCAGAAAACAAAGTAAAGTATACTTAAAATTCATTAATGAATTCATCACTCATACAATAATAATTATTACATGACTCAAAAACGGAAAAAATAATAGGTCATATTTACTAAGTCTTTGTTATATGACAGGCTTTGTGCTCAGAGCTTCACACTTCATCTAAGCCTCTCAACAATCCTAAGGTAGTTATGTTGCAACAATAAAAGATCTATTTCTCTCTGTTCCATCAGATAAGCTCTCCCATTTCCTTTATTTTCCCTCTAGGGTTAATAAATGCTGGTTTTTCACATTTCAAGGGGAAATAGCTTCACTACAAAGATAATATCACAATTGCTGACCACCAGATGATGGAGAAAGCAAGCTGGTGTCAAGCAGAATCACCAGATACTTGAGTCTCAAGGACAGACATGCTGATCCTTGCCCACTCTCCCTGCCCTTCTGCTCCCTTGTAACTCTAGAATAAATACCTTACACTCTGCCAAAGAGCAGGAAGGTCTTTCAGACAGTAATCTGCTGCCCTCCTCAATTTATAGACAGATTACTCTCCTTCTGAAACTGTTTCCTTTTATTGGCCAACAGAACCGAGACTGGCTGGCATTCCACTGTCAGTTACTATTGGATTCCTCACTCTATAAATGAGAAAACAGAGGCTTGGGTCATACTGGGAGTAGGTGGGAGTGCGGAGATCCAGATCTACCGAATCTATAACCAGGCTTAACCACCCCCACTCAGTGTCTGAAATGTCCATGGCTTTTACAAAATCTTTGCTGACATAAAAAATAAAAATCTTTGTTAAAAAGCCACATTCAAAATAGCTTTCATGTCAAGACTATACCATGATGGAGGTCCTTTAAATGCCTACTTGTTATGCCGTATGCATTTTGTCTTTTTGCACAGCTTCAAACAGTTGACAAGTGGGATGGTAGGGAGCGCCGGGATTCGGGCAACACGAGGGCTCATTTGTATCCCTTCCAGGCCTCTTCTAATAATTGGAAGGTGTTGGCTTTAACCAGTAAGTTTTAAATAAAAGAACCAAACTTAAGCCCTTGACATTTATGAAACATGTGTATAGTTCTCTTTATTCATGTTATTCATCTTCCCTGCAGAAACTGAAATCAAGATTTAGTTCTTAAAATCAGTCAGCAGTGGGTGTTCATGATTCTTTCCTCTCTGATATGATCAAAGATGTGTACACAAAAACAAACACTTCCCCTTTCATGCTCATGTTTTTGTTGATAACAAAGAAAACCAGAGAAAAAAGTTAAAGACTGTGACAATCAAGCAAAATTATATTTTAAAAGAACTATTTAAAAGGAGGAGGTGGGCTGTGTTTTAATCTCTTTACAGGATCAGTGGGCTTTATAATGAAAACCTGTTTCTTTGTATTCATCATTCTAAAAAAATGTTTTATATGGTGTTTTGTTTTCAAATTTTTATAGGCATATGAAAATGCTATCAAAATAAGAATTGCTACATTGTAATATAAAGTGAAATAAATTAATATACTTAAAGCTCAGGTGGATCACTGAATGAGCCATTTGTCTCCATTCACTGCTTCTGTTGCCTGACAACAATTGTCCTAAGTTCCAAGAAACTTTGAGATAAAGAAAACCTGTTGCAGACCAGAAAGCTACATCTGCCTGGAATCTTTACATTTCCCCATGGCCCCCAAGAGCACTCTGAATACCAGAGAACTTAAAGTCGAAGGCAGCAGTCTTTGTTTTTGGTTTACTCATATTGGACTTGATTCTGCGTTGACAGGAGTCAGGTAGTTTGAGCAGACCCAGGAATTTCCAGAGTCTGTGAGCTCAGAGTGGAGTCTGACAAAACCTTCATTCCATCCTGGCTACCTCCATCAGTTCTTATCAGTTCAGTTTATTTCTTTAATCACAAAGCACTCTCTGCCTGCCTGTGAGCCTAGCAGGACCTGCCCTTCCATCAGAGAAAGCTATTGTTGTATTTATACATTCATACTTCATTTGCTCAGTCAACAAATATCGGAGAGCACCTACTATGTGACACACATCATACTAGACCCTGGAGACAGCTCTCATAGGCAGCCCTCATGAAACTTAAAAGTTTAGAGGGGAAGAAAGACAATTAAGTGGGTAACCATTTGATGAAGAATATGATTTCAGATAAGGGTAAGTATTAAGAGTGACGGCAGCTCACTTAGATAGAGGGGTGAGGAAAGGGCCTCAGGAAAAAGGTGACACCTGTGTTGAGACTTGAGTGAGCAAATGAGCCCTGTGATGGGACAGAATATCCCAGAGAAAGAAATGGCAAGTACAAAGGCTCTAGGGTGGGAGTGACTAAATCCAGCACATTCAAGAAACAGATGGGGGGGCCTCCCCGGTGGCGCAGCAGTTGGGCACTGCGCTGCGGGGAGAATCCCACATGGCGCGGCAGACCTCTCCTGCCTCGCCCACTGCTCCCCTCAGCAGTGTATTTCTGATCTGCCTGTTCTGCTCCCCGCTCTGGCTCTGGTGAACCCTCTCGCCGCCCCATGCCTCTGGCCTCTACCCCAGCTTGTATGTATAAATAAAAAATAAATCTTAAAAAAAAAAAACTTGTATGTATAAATAAAAATAAAAAAAAAGAAACAGATGGGAGGTCAGTGTGCTGAGGGGCAGTAAACGAGGACAAGAGTAGTACTAGATGCAGAGAAGCAGGCAGGGGTAAGACCTTGTAGATGATGGTATAAAGTTTGGGTTTTCCTTTTAGAGAAACGGAAACCCCTGGGGGATTAAAAAATGGAGTGAATATGATCTGATATGCATTTTTAAAAGGTCACTTCCACTGCTGTATTAAGAATGAAGTATAAGGGAACATGACTGAATTAATGTTTGTCATCATTTATTCATGTATTCTAAAACACTGTTTGAGTATCTAATTGTGCCAAGCACTGGGAAATCACGATGGGCAAAACAACATTCCCTCCCCTCAAGGAGCTTACAAGACAGCTGGAGAGACAGAAGAGTACATAGGCTCTTATAATGAGCTAAATGCCACCGGTGCTAGGAGCAATCTCCATGTGTTATGGGGACCCAGAGGAGATCATTCACTCATTTAATAAATATTTATGTGTCATACTCTTTGGATATAATGGTGACTAACAGACAAGACACATGCCCCCATGGAATGGAGGAGACAGACATTAATTAAACATTCTCACAGCCCTATCATTACCCATTATGATATGAACTATAAAAGACAAATAACATGAGAATGTATCAGAGGGAACCTGGGAAGACTCAAGAGACCTGAAGGATGTGAAGTAGTTAGGTAGCTAAGACCTTCAATAGATTAAAAAAGGGGTGGAAGGGAAGGTTGTCAATTATACCTCAATAAAGCTGGGAAGAACTAAAACCCAGAAAAGGAGAAGTGTGCCGTTGACCTACTGAGCTCCAGCCCTGGCTCTAGGGGCCAGGACTCAGATGTCAGCAATCTGTAAGTCCTGAAGGATGAGTAGGCCTTTGCCAAATACAGGGGAGCTGGAGAGCAAGGAAAGGCAATTTGAGAGCAGGGAAACAGCCTGTGCAAAGGCTTGGAGGCAAGAGCACATAGTGGATTCTGGGAAAAAGTGCACAGTGTGACTGGGCTGTAAAGTGGAAAGAAGCAAGGACGCAGAGGCTAGACAAACGAGCAGGATTAGAATCATGCCATGCTAGTAAAGTCTTTTGGACTTCATTCTGATGGCAGCAGGATATTGTTCAAGAGGAGTGACCAGGTCAGATGGATTATTCGAATCTGCTTTGGACACAGTGAAAACCTTTCTAGGCTGATCCCCTACAACATGCCACACTTTTTCGAGCAAGGCAGATCCTACTGAAAGTGGGTGTTATACTGTCAGTGAAATCCCTCTTGGGATTTTCTGGGTTGCACGAGGGGCAGAGTAACAAATGGCATTAGCTACCCTACTATTATCTCTCCCCACCTTTCACAGCCCAGCTTTGGACAAGCAGGAGTCAAACATTCAAAAAACATCTGCCCATCGTGCTGAGCAATAACCCATCAGCGCCTCCAGGACTGGGCACACCAGGGAATAGTTTCCTCTGTCTAATGGTGTGGGTGTAGTGTATGGGGCTCATTTTGAGCTGGACAGGCGTGAGATGCTTGATCGCTTTGGGGCAATGGGTGTGCATCGGGGGTATGACCAGGAGCACCCGAGGGACTGAGGTACTTTATGCCCGAGGAACTGATCGGTGGAACACCTTGTTAATAAGATTGGAACCATGGGTGGGAGTCGGTATATATCATTGGACCCACTCTTTTCTGCCAATAAAAAAGCTCGGATTTTGCTCTTCAGCAGCATCCTGCATCGTGAAGTCTGCTCCATGAATCACATCTATCAGTGTGGTGTTGTCGACACAATGTAATGGGCCATATGGGGTGTACAGTGCAAGGTCTCAGGGGTCTTATCCTTTTATTAATTTGCTGAAGGTGAGATTATCATTTGCCTTCAGCATTTTACTCTCCCCTTAATTTTTTTTAAAGATTTATTTATTTATGCATACAAGCTGGGATACAGGCCAGAGGCGTGGGTCGGTGAGAGGGTTCACCAGAGACAGAGTGGGGAGCAGAACAGGCAGATCGACTGAAGTACACTGCTGAGGGGAGCAGCGGGAGAGGCAGGGGAGGTCTGCCGCGCCATGTGGGAATCTCCCTGGCTGGGCGTCGAACTCGCCTCACTGCTGCCAACAGCTCCAGGGCACAGCGCTGCACCACAAAGAAGGCCCTCCCCTTAAATTTTAAGGGGAAACGACTGGCTCTCTGGTCCAGACCAATTTACTTGGTAGTGGGTAGTATCTGCCCTGTAAGTTGTCTTTAAGTTAGGGACTAGGAGAAGGTGTTGTGTATCACCATTGAGAATGTTGTCCAGGAGATTAGGGTGCAATTTCCAAAATGTGGTATTGGCAGATCCGCTGTAGCTCAAATGACTTCCTGTTGTTACAGGATGAAATCTAAACAATTTAGCCTAGCTAGACCCTTTGGGTCTGCTCTTTTCCATCAGCTATCCCCTTGCCTGCTGGGTCTTCCCCCAGATCTCCTTGTGGTGGCAACTTATCATTCAAGTCTCAACTTAAAAGTCACCTTCTCAAACTGACCTGGGTAGTCATGCTATGCCATCTCCCTATCATACTTTATTCATAGCACAATCACCTCAAGATTATTGTTTGTTTCTCTACTTGCTTATTGTTGGTCTTCTTCCTCTGGGATGTCACCTGACAGTGTGGACCTTGTCTGTCTTATTCACCATTTTTTCCCCAGTTCCTAGATAGGGTGCATAATAAGTGTTGAATGAATGAATAGTCCTGGCCTATGTTTCCAACCTCATCCCACTCCATTTCTACATTCTGTTCTTGAGTTTTGGAGGGATAAAGTACTATGGAGGCCTTGGTAATTGAAGCCCCCAATTCCTTTAACTAGGATGACCTTTCTCCTCTTCTATATACCCACCTCCAAACGCTCACACTTATTCTCCCTTTTCTTCCGATACTCCCAGAAATCCAAGCCTGGTATACACCTCTGTAAAGGCTCATCTCACTGTATTGTAATGGCACATTTACCTGTCATCCAGCCCACCTCGTGTGTCTGTGAGCTCCTAAAGGAAGGCGTCTTTTCACCTCCTTAACCCCAGCACACAACACAGATGGTGCTTCACTAATGTTTGTTAATTGACTAGATAGAAAAATGTGTTTGGACAAACTATGGTCATATGGTAGGGGGCAGTGGTAGAAGGAGCTGTCATAAATCTAGACCTACAGCAGAGAGGCAGCACCTTCTTACAGTACAAACGAGGAAAATAACTCCATCTTTAATTTTGATAAGTAAGAGCAAAAAGGAGTGGGTGTGACTAAAAAGACCCTGCTTCTCAACATCCATGTACATCCAAGGAGCAAGAAAAGTTAATTCACAGGTAAAAAGTGGAGGAGCCTTCTCATAATCAACTACTGTAGAATCAATGAAAGAGACCCAGGGCCTCCCTGGTGGTTTAGGGGTTAAAACAACCTGAATTCAAACCCTGGCCAGGGAGCTAACCTACATGGCACAGCAGACCTCTCTTGTCTCACCTGCTGCTCCCCTCCACAGTGTTTTTCAGTAAATCCTCCTGTTCTGCTCCCTACTCTGTCCCTGGTGAATCCTCTCATCACCACCACTCCCACCCCTGCACCTCTGGCCTATACCCCAGCTCTCGTATGCATAAATAAATAAAAGTAAATCTTTAAAAAAAATAAAATAAAAAAATAAAAGAGGCCCAGGAGATGTGCCAACTAAAGTTTCCACAGTGCTTCCACTCCTCCAAGCACATCCTCAAACCTTATCTCACTGGGAGGGGAGGGAGGGAGGAAAATAAGTTTCATACTATCAACGAGGTTCAGAGAGGGCCAGCAGCCCGCCCCAGGAGACAACAGGAGTGACTGGCTCTATGGCTGTGTCTTTTTTCCGCAGTTTGGGAACCCTGAACATGCTCATCCAAGCTCGAGTTCTAAGCTCCTAGAAGTCTGTGTAATTATTGTTGTCTAAAATATAGAACAGCAGAATGTATAATTACATGCTTTTAATAAAGTCTTTCTGGATGATGCTGATGATGCTGCTGCTGAAGACGACAGCAATTTTGATAATGATGATGATAAAGATTTTGTCCTTGAAGGGCCAAGAAGGAGCTCTTACCTTCGCACAAAGCCAGAGCCAGCACCAGAGCTGACCAAGACATAGTATTGCTTGGCAGTTGAATTGGACTCTCAAGTTGGGCCACCTCTGACTTTTGCAGGCCTCTATCACTTACTGGCTGTGTGGCCTCACCAAGTCTGTTTCCCCATCTATAAATGGAGAAATTGTTACTTGACTCTTAGGCTCCTTTGAAGTGATCAAATTGGTTCATCATCACAGAACCTATATCACTGTAAATGTTTCATAGCCATACTAGCAAATTCTTGTAAACAATCTTTATGAAAGGCAATGTTCTAAGCACTTTATGCATATTAGCGAACTTAAGCAATACCCCATAAGGTGGGTTTTAACATTGTCACTCTTATTTTATAGATGAAGAAACTAAGTTAAATAATTTTTCCTTAAATAATTTCTTCTCCGGGGCCTCCCTGGTGGTGCAACAGGTTAAGTCTCAGCCTATGAAGCTGTCAGTGGCCACTGCAGCACGAGTTCCATCCCTGGCCAAGGAGTTTCCTACATGGTGCTGCAGACTTCTCCTGCTTCGCCCACTGCTCCCCTCAGCAGTGTACTTTAGTCAATCTGCCTATTCTGCTCCCCACTCCGTCTCTGGGGAATGAATTCTCTCACCCCCTCCCCACCTCTAGCCTGAACCCCAGTTCTTGTATGCATAAATAAATAAAATCTTATTTAAAAAATAAATAAATAATTTCTTCTCTGGCACTACAAAATACCAGAATTGGGTATTGAACCCAGGCAGTCTGAAACCATTACACTATGGTGGCCATGGAGATGCACTGCTCAGATTTCCCTTGAGAGAACTGTTATAATGAGCAGAGCTGACTGGCCTGGGATCCCTCACAGTATTTCCAACAAGGCCAGGCTTCCCCTAGGTCACTCTTGGTCCATGGCTGAGGACAGCAACACTACCAGTGCTGTACTACTCCTGCCCAATATCAGACTCCTCTGATGGGCAACATTTTTGTGTGCGGTAATAAATATATAACAATAAAATTTACCATTTTAACCATTTTTAAGTGTTAGTTCAGTGTCTTTACTCACTACCATTCATCATTGGTCCTTTTTCATCTTCCCAAATTGAAACTGCCCACTAACTCCCTGTTCTCCACATTTCCTCCAGCACCTGACAACCACCATTCTACCTTGTCTCGTGACTCTGATGACTCTAGGCACCTACTAGAAGTGGAGTCATACAGTATTTTCCTTTTGTGATTGGCTTATTTCACTTAGCATAATGTCCTCAAGCTCCATCTATATAGCATCTCAGAATTCCATGCTTTTTTTAAGGTTGAATTATATTGTCTGTTCTGTACACATCACACTTTGCTTATCCCCTCACCTAATGGGTAACCTTTGACCAGGGGCTCTCAATCACTCTGACTGACTTTCTCAGAACTGCACTTCAGTTTGAAGTGCCTTCCTACCCAAACCTCGTTTACTAATCATCTCCTTTTACAGATTGGGAAACCTGCACCACAGCCAATAGTCTCTCACCATCTTCTCCAGCTCCCTCTCCCTTTATCCCTCACAGATGCTCCCCCATTTATCTTGTGCGGGCCTAGTCTCATCTTGGTTGGTTCTGAGAGGACCATATTGACACAACAGCCTCCTTTTCCACACACACCCCATTCTTCTTGACCCCCCACAATAGCCTCTTAGTTGATATTTATCATTATAATTATTTACTGCAAAGGAGAAGAGACATTTAATGGAAATTTGTGAAAATAGTTGAGGACGATTATATACTATAATTGTGAATGGTATATATTTTGAACTTTTGGGGTATATATTTCATTATAGAAAAGTTAGAAAACATGCACACGCACAAAAGAAGAAAATCAAATTAGCCTCTTATTCTACTATCTCAGATTGTTTTCAACCATTACTATCATTACTGGGATAGATCATTATGGGGTAGATCATCTTAGATGTTTACGTGTGCAATATCTATTTCTTTTCAAGGAAACTGGTTTCCCTATAGAATGAATTAAGCAGAGATGACTCTTGGATTCTATAAATTGACTTAGTATAGGAATGCATTCATTCATCCATTCATTTAAAGCATATTTATTGAACAGTTACTATGTGTCAGGTTCTGTTTTAGGCTCAAGTGATGCAAAACTGATACTGCTTTTCCCTACAGAAAGCAAAGAGTTTAGTGGAGAGCATCACCAAGCAATGACAATACATTGCTATGTGGACCTAGAGCATGGCCACCCAGTCCAGCCTGGTTTCTTGAAGAAAACAGTGTCTGAGCAAAGACCTCAAAATGCCACAGAGTTAGCCAAACAAAGAAGAGATTTTGAGAGTCCTCACAGGGTTATAACCTAGACAAAGAAGGCCATGTTTAACAGGTTTGGTTGCCTAAGGAACATATGTTGTGCCCTCCATAGCCAGAAATGATTAATGCCTGTGGGGTGTGTGTGTGTGTGTGTGTGTGTGTGTGTGTGTGTAATATGCACATTGCGCCAATGAGATTGAGAGAGGAGTAAGAGCTTAACCATCAAGGAATCTTGGGCAGAGGCTCCCAAGGAGAAAGCAGATATCCAGGTACCAACCTGAGATGAGGAGCTAACTGATCCTCACCCTTCGACTGGAAATACTGTCCAAGCCTTAAGCCCATTGAGGGTAGAAATGGAGGTTTCTCCACCTCTATGGAGTTTGTAGGTCTAGGAGAAAGGCAAGTGTAAAGAGGACCCTTGGTTACTTAAGGGGTCCATGACATCATCATTTCTTAGCCTAAAAAGGCCTCAGCCAATAAGAAAATGCTCTGAATGATTCTGATATCATCCAAAACATCTCCTCTTAGGAGTACCATTGGTTCACATGAAATTTGGAGACCAGAGTCTTAAAAGTGATAAAAAAAAAAGTACATATATACACACACATATATAAATCCAGCCTTTTCCTGAGTAGATCTAAATTATTTATCAGCAGCAACATTGCCCATCACAGAATTTCCAAGAGAAGGTTGCAGATCAGCAGAAAGTACTGCTTCAAATATTGTTTTGATATTAAGTTTTTCTTTTGATTGGCAGTAGTTGACATCTTTTTTTTTTCCATCTTGTAATTCTTGTTGGCCAAGTTCTATTTTAGCGTATGGTTATAAATAAAATTATTCAATGAGATATTATCAAAAGGACTCGAAGTATGCTGACAGGCACCATCATCTCATTAAATGTGAATATCTTTACAATGTAAGTTGGCTTTTCTGAAGGGAAAAAAAAAGCGGTAGACAACCACGGTGCAGTATTTTTAGGTACGTAGGTGAGGCAGGCACCCACACATGCCACCACATCCCTGTGAACAGTACAGGCAGTGACTCGCTTCACAGTTGGGAGGAGGTAAATGAGATGACCTGGCAGTGAGTCCTCAGTGTTACCTTCCTTGAGAGTCAGAAGCCCCCAGTCCTAACTCCAAATTCAATGCTGCCAGCAAGTGGCGTAGGGGATCAAAGCCCGTCCCTGCGGTCAATGAGGCCTTGGTTCTGAGATAGACAGGCCTGTTAGCTGGGCCCCTTAATAAAGCAGCTGCAAAGACCAGTGCTGGCCAGGGCTCTGCATGTCCTGTTCATAGAAGAAATGTCACCACCTCCCACAGGGACAGGCCTGAGTGGAGCTTGTCACTGGGTGGGTGAACACCCACTAGCCTTCTCAGCTAATTCGGCAGTCAGGGTAAAAATAACACCAGCCGCATCATTTTCCAAAATTAAGAGCGATGCTATAGCAAATGTATGCAGATGTATACAGACACAGATGGGAACAAGTGTATTTAATTGTAAATGAGTCAGAACGGAGCAAATGAGATTTCCCTTATATTTGGGTTCCAAAAATTACAGAGAAAATGTGCCTAAGGGAGAAACAAACCAAACACACGCAAGCGTGCGCACACACACCACACACACACACACACCCCTAGGTTGTTGAGGCAGGAGCCACAGGGGAGAGACTGTTTGTCATCCAGAAGACTCGAGGGCTTCAGAGCCCTTTGGGGATTATGAAGAGGCCCATCCCAGAGGCCCTAAAGTGGCCAAAGTGCTAATGGGATGGACACAGGCAAGGAGGGGCAGGACTCTCAACTCCTTAGCCAGAAAAAGTGGGCAAGTGAAGGGAGGGCTGTAACAGGACTGTCCCCAAGGACAGAGCCACAGGTCAGCTTTTGTGTACTCAGAGAACCCAGCTAAGGCAGAGAAAAAAAATATCTCTGCTTAGCTCTGGGGGAGGGTAGAAGGATGGCAACAGACAATATTTTTTGTTTGGAAAGCAGCATTTCTCCTGAATAGCTCTAAGAAAGGCACCTAATAGAGTGCCAGGCTCTTGATAGACGTTCAGCAAATGCTAGCAGGAAAAGAAAGAGGAAGGATGGAGGGAAGGAAGACTGTCATCAAGCAAGTCCTTCTCCTTCTGCGAACTTAAGTGGTGCTGGAGTGAACTGTGCAAACAAAAAGGCAGTTTGCCCAAAAAGAGGGACTTGCTTCAAAAGACACTGGTGTGCTCTCCTGGATTTGGTGGGGGTTGGGGGGCTGGAGCATGGGGGATGGGCCAGAAAGTGAGACACTAGGGATTCTGCCAGGCCTCCTACTCAGGTATGCTCATCCCCTCCACAGTCTGAAATTCATACCTACCCCTATGCCTGAACAATTACAATTTGCTTCTCTGAGACAGAAAAATGATGGTTTTACCACAGCAGGTGAGCTATTCCTAGGGGCAGCAACCTGACACGCAAATCAGGAAGCTTTGTGCATCTGGGCCTCATTGCTCAACACCTTGTAGGCATCTAATAAATGCCTGCAAGAAGCCGGCTGTATGAATGAATGCATGCATGATTGAATGAACACAAAGACTCTTCCTGCCAACAAGCGCCCACCCCCCCCAAAAAAAAAACAACCAGTTCCTCTCTCAGGTTTGAGCCTCTGCCTCTCCCTCCCCAGGCTTGTTTCTGTTAATTGTCTGCCTCCCACATCAAGAAGCAGCAAACACAGCCTTTTTCATCGGGTCTAGCTACCCAGCAGGTGGATTCCAGGAAGGTATGAAGCACAAAGGTTCCTCTTGAGGAAAGAGAGAGGGGAGCTTTCATTGCCAGCCAAACTGGTGTTCTTGCCCATCACATTTGAATCCCTGCTGCCATGGCTCCCTAGAAAGCCCAGAGGGCTAGGCTGGCCTTACTGACTGAACTACAGTCTCTTCCCCCCACTCTCAGCTCTGCCCCACTCCCAGGAATCCAACCTTAGAGGAAGCTGCTGCTATGTGCCTTGTGGAATGCAGATAGCTTCAGGGAGGGGTCCTTGTGCTCAGAGTGCATACACCCAAGGGAGCATATGCCAATTTTCTGAGCCACCCCTCTGGGTGCCCACCCTACCAGTTGCCAGTGGATACAGAAACAAAATACAGACAAATATGAAGAAAAGCTGTCCAGCATCACCCAGCACAGCTGTGTGCCATCAGAACCGTCACTACAGCTCAGTCTGCCACATGCCAGCCCAAAGAAGGATTTGCTTCAAACGAAATCAAGGAGAGCTGAAAACCCAGCTACGAGCAAAGGTCTGCTTCCTACAAAAGCTCAGCACTCAAGCTCTGGCCACACTACCACCTGCCTCCCCTCATGCCGCCCTTCCCTTCTGGGTCTAAGTCTATTCCATGGTCTCGTTTTCCAACCCCTCTTTGTTCCTTCTCCTTCTTGTTTTTTTCCCTTCTTCCTCCCCTTTCTTCACTCCCTCTTCCTCACCTGTCCCATTTGTTCAGCACTTTAGTCTGTAAAAGCTCTTTCAGATACATCAGCCATGATAACATGAGTTCAGTGGCATATGTGAACAGGGGGCTGTGGCCTGTGCCAACCAAGGTGAGCAGAAGGCAGGTCGTGGCAAGACGGGAAGAAGGGACAGAGACTCTGTTAAAAAGATCAGAAACTTCTGATGCTGGGAAAAGCAACCCCTGTCTTTCCTCTCCTCCAAGCAAGATCTAAAGACCAACATCTTTAGGTCTTGGTTTTTATGAGGTGTCTATCTTGATTGGGATTCATCCCAAATAGATCCTGCAACAGAAATTCAAGTGAAAATGGTTTATTTGGGAGGTGATTCCTGGAAACACAGTAGGGGAGTGACAAAAAGACAGAGAAGGGAAGGAAGCCACTAACAGGTATGGTAACAGGTGGAAGTCTGGAAAACAACGAAAAGGTGCCTCAGGATTAACCTACCCAGGGGCTGCAAAGTTGGGCTACACACACACACACACACACACACACACACACACACACACACAAATGCGGGCACATACACACACTGATTCTATCAGTCACCCTACAGTGATAAGCAGTGATGAAGATAGCATGTTCCAGACAGTGGAAGCAGCCAGTCTGCACATAAATTGGGTTCCAAGGTGCCCCATCCAATGAACTCCCAAAGCCCACAGTACAAAGTCCAAGTTCCTGAGCCTGGAATTTAGTACCTTAACCCAGTTTATCTTTTTTCTTTTCTTTTTTTAACCTAATCTACTTGTCTTTTTCTTTAATCAACAAACATTTGTAGAGGACTTTAATCTTGTCTACCAGGAAAGAACAGTGGGTAAGACAGATGGTTATACAGTCCCTGTCCTCATAGAGTTTAGTGTCCTCATAGAGTTAGTCCATTAGGGTGGAGCAAAGAACAATGGGAGCAGAGATGAGAGGAAGGCAGTCCTTCTCTGAGCCAGTAAGCATTCAGTAGGAGAACCCAGAGCCTCCTACCATCTCTCTGTCCCTGCCCATCTATATCCAGCTTGCAATAGTTCCTGCCTCCTGGTCTTCACACTTGATATAGATCCTTCTCACACTGTGCCAGCCAGAGTCAGTCTATGTGACCAGTAGAACACAGCAGAGGTAATGGCATGTCACTTCTGAGATCAGGTTATAAGAGATACTGCAGCTTTTGTTTGGGCTCTCTCTCTCTCAGATCTGAGATTTGCTCTGAGATCCCATTGTTGCATCCCTATAGAGAAACCAAGACATCCAGCAAACAGCCACATCAATGACTCATCTTAGAAGCAGATGCTCTAGCCCCAGTCAAGCATTCAGATGACTGCAGCCCTGGGCAATGCAACAGCCTGAGAGAGGCTGAGCCAGAACCACCTTGCTAAGCTGCTCCCCAGTTTCTGACCCTCAGTCACCATGTGGGATATTACATGTTTGGGTTTTTTTTTTTTAAGCTACTATATATTTGGGGGCAATTTGTTACACAGTAAGAGCTAACCAATATACACTTTTCACCCTATCACCTTCCCCTTGGTAGCCAGTACCTTCCGCTTGTCCCATAAAGCTCTGGTTTCCCACCTAATCACCAACATCTCTTTTCTTTCCTTTTTCCCCCCACCAGTATCTCTTGGTAGGCTGAACAAAAAATATAACATAATTCCAAAGGTTGCTTTTAAAGTCTCCAACTTGGCTAACACTATACACTACAGTCCCCCCCACCCACCAACTACCGCCTTAATTTATGCTCCCTTCTACAGTTCAAAGGGGGGAAAAAAGCTGGAAATTCCAGATTCATTTCTATTCACGTCATCACAGTAGAGTGCTTGGTGTGAGAGGTCTGTCTCTTAAAGCTTCTATTCTCTCTGTGAACAAAAGAAGCAACCTTGCCAAGAGAAAATGGAACATGGACCGTTTGAAAGGTTGGAGTTGGGTTTTATATCTGGAATTTCTATTCTCTGACTGGACTCTATACTTGCCTTCCTCTTGTTCAGTGTCTCCATCTCACTGGCCAGCTCTTTCCATCAGAGATATACAAATACTTCCTGGATGTTTCCTCAGAGCACGAAGGACAGATATACTCAAATACAGAATTAATTTAAAGGTAGAGCACAGGACATGGGCATTTTTAGAATGAAATCATAGAGCTGGATTCTCTATGAACAGAGAATTCAAGCTCCAGACTTTTTGGTTTTCCCCTTTTTGTTTTAATTTTCTATTTTGAGAAGGAGCTCTGAAGATTCCCAAAGAATATTAAACCATCTACCTGCCCCAGTGAGTCTCCTAAGATTTGGCATTGAGGGACCATTTTTCAGGCTTTGTGATAGTCCAGAATAACAGAAATGGAGAAGCAGTTTTAGTTATTTTGGCAACTTTGGTTGTGTTCCTCTCCTTTGCAGATGAATGCAAACTGTTTTGCAAGGCCTAAAGGAGATAGGGTAGCAACACAAGTAAATATAGAATTCTATTTATTGAGTCCTCATATGTTACACAATGAAAATTATTATTTCATTCCTCATAGGAACCACGTGAGAATTCATGGCAGCTTGAAAACATGACTTCAAATTCTTTGATCCTCCTCTCACTGGGAGGTGGGATCTGTTCTTTGTCCTCTCCCCTTGCATCTGGGCAGGCTGGTGACTTCTTTGAGTGTAGAACATGGTGGAAATGATGTTATGTGATTCCCAAGGCCAGATCACAAAAAGCCATGAGGTTCCTACCTTGTTGGCTGAGATATTCACTTTTGGAATCTGGAGTCCCCAGGTATAAAGCCCCAGAGGCCGCCATGCTGAGAGGAGGCCGGAGCCATGCAGTGAGGCCACACAAGAGATGCTGTGCTCAACAGTGTCAACTGAGTCCAATTTCAAGTCCTCCCAGGTGAAGTTCCAGAAACTATCCATCATGAAGCAGAAACTAGCCAACTCATGGTATCCTGTCCAAATTACTGGTCCTCAGCATGACAAATTAGTTCTTTTTTTTTTTTTTATGGATTGTTTGTTTAGGACAATCCTAAGTTTAGGATTGTTTGTTATATAGCAATAGATAACCATAACAGAATTCTTATTTTTTTAAAGATTTATTTATTTATGCACACAAGAACTGGGATGTAGACCAGAGGTGTGGGGGTGTGAGAGGATTCACTAGAGACAGAGTGGGGAGCAGAACAGGTGGGTCTACTGAAATACACTGCTGAGGGGAGCAGAAGACGAGACAGGAAAGGTCTGCTGCACCAAGTGGGAAGCTCCCTGGCTGGGGATCTAACTTGTGTGCAGTGGCTGCTGATTGCTTCATAGTGCTGAGACTTAACCCCTTGTGCCACCAGGGAGGCCCAGAGTTCTTATTCCTGTTGCACAGATGTGGAAACTAAGACTTGGAGAAATGAAATGGCAGAAGAACCATTTGAACCCAGGTCTCTTTGACTATAAAATTCATTGAGTCAGGGACCCAATCAGGGGTGGGATAATAGGACTTCCTGGGTTGTGAGGGAATGATATGGTTGTTCTTTTCCTCAAATGAACCACTCCCTGGGCTGCACTCACCTTCCTATTTCAGGCAGACATGCCCACATACTTCAACTCCTGCTGCTATTTGGCAAAGATTAATCCAGCTTCTCTGACTGGTAATTGTCTGATGCTGAGCATTGATACAGGATTTCTAGGTCTGGAGGTTTCATCTCTGGTAGATCAGACCTGTACCTGGTGTCAGAATGACCCATCCCGATCTCCAGGGAGAAAGTCTAAGCTAGGACCTCTCTGAAGACCAATCAAAAGCCCTTAGAAGACTGACCTAAAAACAAAGCTGAGTCCACCTGAGAGATGAAGGTGAGGTGGGTTTGCCCCTTTGTCCCCCGTGGAGAGGGGCTATGGGGCTTGCTGTCTCCTCTCTCTCCCCTGTTTACAATGTTGCTGAGGGTTTCATTTCATTAGTTTTATAAAGTCTCTGGAGGGTGTCAGGTGTCAGGTACTATAATAAGTGTGAAATTTTACTGCTTTTTCATCAGGCAAAAAAAAAATCCAGCCTCAGAGATTCAAGTGCAGGGAATCTGCTTATAAAAGGCAGGAACCCTATTGCCAACTTCAAAAAAATTGCAACTGAAGCACAATCAAGCACTGAATTATCACCACAAGTCCTCCCAGGAGCTCTCGCTCTCCAGCGAGATTAAGACCAGGAAAGGGGCCAGATGGACGCCACATCCCTGCTACTTCTTTTTTTCCCCCTCAGAATGTACCATTCTCCCTACCCAAGCTCACCCCTCCCCCTGCCCAGACATTCTTCAGCAGCATCCTTGACACATCCTCTCAGCCCCACCTTACTACACAACAATTTCTGGGGAGTGCACAGGCCGAGTTTTCCAAAGGTCATTAACCTTCAAAGAGCAAAATACCAGTAGTTCTGTGTCATGGGGAGCACAGCTGCTTTTTCAGATCACAAGGTACAAGGCGAACAGAATTTTGCTTTAATAACAAGCAGATACTCAGAATTAATGCAGAGGAAAAAAGGCCATGAAGGGTTCTGAGCAAGTCATGGACAACCCAGGTCAAAGGGCATGCTGGGCAGCACCTTGCAAAAGGTTCTGGGGTCAAACCCACCAGGAGAAGCTTGAGCTAATTCCACAGGAAAGGGAAATCTGCACTAACCGAGTTTTTACTAGGTGTCAGGTGCCATGCAAAGGATTTTATATAAATTATTTATCCCTTATTTCAAACTTGTGTGGTCCCATTTTATGAACGACTAAACTGAGGCTCAGAAAGAAATAATTAACTAATTAATTAACTGAGGCAAATTGTTCCAAAGCATACAGCTAGTGTGGGAGAGACCTGGGATTCAAACTCAGACTTATTTACTCCTCATTCTTCATTTTATCTGCTGCTTGGCACAAATATTATCCTTGCCTTGGCACAGATATTCTGGAGTGTGAACCCCGTACTCTCCTCATAATGAAAGAAAAAACAAAAGATTAAGTTATTCCTAACATGTTCATAGGATGACCTGAATGAAAGGATCCTTGAGAAGGTTCCAGAAGAAATTCTGAAGGTTGACTGTTAGACTCATTCTGGAGTTTATACTATACAAGCACCTACCTTTTGTAACTGTCTCCTAATTCTCCTAATCTATCCAGTAGCCAGACCTAAACATCAGTCCACATGCTTTTCAATTCTGCATTCTTGGTTAAATTCACTCATAGATGACTCCAAACACTCAACCTTTGAAGCTGGCAGAACACTGACTGATGCCTGGTTGTTTTGCCCACCCTCGCGAAGCTCAGGTAGGGTCATGGGGATATTCTTTCACCTGTCAGCCACAGAGGCCACCCCTGACACACTTATCTTCCCAGCTCACTGGTCCCTTTGGATCTGGAAGTTCTGTGGGTCAGATGTGGGGCAAGCGTTCTTGAGGGGTCAGCCTCTCCAGTGCTGCCAAGGAGCACTGCCCAGAAGAGAGGTCAGGTCTGCCCAGCTCAGAGGACCTCTGACTTCGATATTCTTCCCAATCTGACTGCCCTCCAGGTAACCTTCTCTCCCACCCATGCTAGGCCCCTTATACTGGTTCATCAATGAGCTTGGGTTTGGGAGAAAACAAAATAACACAAAGTGGAAACTTGCTGCTTGTTCCTCCTTATTTCCTAGGGGCAGGAAATGAAACCACTGTTCCTTTAGCTGCAACACAAACAAACACTTAAGAATCATTTTCAATTCTTTTCTTTCTTTTACACACTATAAAATTCAGTCTGCCAGCCTGATGCCTCTACCTTCTAAAGAGACTCAGAACCTACTCTCTTCCCATCTCCAGTGCTACCACCTCAGTTCAAACAAGTCACCCCTGTTTCAGAAGACTGCTAGTTTGTATTCCAAACTAGCCTTCCTGTTTCAATTCTTGCTCCCTTTTAGTCTGCTTTATGTACAACATTTAGAACAGCAGGGTCTAATACAGCAGGCACATGTGACTATGTAGATATATGTTAAAGTTAATTAAAACTAAACAAATTAAATTTTCATTTCCTCAGTTATACTTGCCATTTCTGAAAAACTCAATAGCCACCTGTGGCCAGTGGCTACCATAATGGACAAAGAAGTGTTAAAAACAAAACAACAAACCCCAAATGGAATCAATTATGTATGCTAAGCCCTATGTTACCAAACCGAGACTTAACTTACTTTGCATTTCAGCTTCTAAAATAATGTAATCAAATGAGTAAATCAGAAATCATCTAATGAGCACTACTTAGGGAATAGGCCTGAGAGACCCCTGCCATCTCCTACAGGAAAGTGATTTATAATAATAACCAACTTGCTTTTTGGTCTAGTATAACTTCCTTGTTACTGCTACTTTCTGTCTATAAAAGTCATTCATTTTGTACAACTCCTTGGAGCGTCTTTCTATCATTTAGAGTGAATGATGCCCAATTCATGAATTGTTGAATAAAGTCAATTAGAGCTTTAAATTTTACTCAGTTGAATTCTGTTTTTATTTTTTATAATCTTTTTTTATTAAGGTAAATTGGTTTACAACACTGTATATGATTCAGGAGTATAGGATATTTTTTTAAAGATTTATTTATTTATGCATACAAACTGGGGTACAGGCCAGAGGCATGCGGCGGCGAGAGGGTTCACCAGAGACAGAGTGGGGAGCAGAAGAGGCAGATCAGAAATACACTGCTGAGGGGAGCAGCGGGCGAGGCAGGAGAGGTCTGCCGCGCCATGTGGGATTCTCCCCGGCTGGGCGTCGAACTCGACTCTCCCGCTGCCAACAGCTCCACAGCGCAGCGCTTAACCACTGCGCCACCAGAGAGGCCCCAGGAGTATAGGATTCTCATCTCTTCAGATTTTACACCATCACATCCACCAACAAGGCACCCACATTAGTCTATTTTATCCCTACCCCCTTTGCTTTCCATCCAGAATTTTGTTTTTTAACAGGAGATGAAAGAAATATTTTCATCACTGAAGGAAATTCTATTGGCCAACATTGATCTAAGTGAGCCTGCTAACGCTTCATCCTATCATGTCTCTCACCTGCTCAACATGCTCCAATGACTTTATATCACACTTACAGAGGAAAAAATCCACAAACATGACCGTAATCTACAGAAATATGACCTAGTCCCTGCTGTACCTCCTATTTCATTTTCTGCTGTTCTCTCTGTCTCTCACTCAGTTCCAACCCCCAGTCTCCTTGATATCCCTCGAATGTACCAAACATGATTCTTCCTCAGGGCCTTTGTATTTAATGTTCCTTTTGCCTTGAACACCCTTCCCTTAAATAATCTCACAGCTCACTCCTTCACTTTATTTAGATCTCTGCTCAAATGTCCCTTTTCTCATGACTATCCCATTTGAAAAAGCAGTCATGTCCTCTACCTCTATCCCAGTCACTCTCTAAGTACTTGTTCTGCTCTGTATTTCTTTATAGCATTTTCCACTGCCTGATATTTCATTATATATCTGTTTCTTTATCATCTGAGTCTCCCACCAGGCCCCATGCTCCACAAAGAAGACAAAGGTTTTGTGGTTTTATTCACTGCTCTAGCCCCCCTGTGCCTAAACACAAGAGGGACTAAATGTTTATTGATTGATTGAACTGTGTGTTTTCTGTCCTGCAAATATCCCCAAGGCAAAAAGTTACAAAGGACTTGGCTAACTTCTTGGAATGGGAACGAGGAAAAACATGCAGAGAAAACAAATGAATTAGTATCTTAACAAATTATCCTGTTACAAATCTATATTATAGAATTTAGTATATATAGGTTGTCTTACACTTCCCTAAGGCTTGTTTTGAAAACCTGAATTGATTTCAAATTGATTGCTGTATTAGGAAACAATTTGAACAAAATTCCAAGTTTTGTGTTTGCTTCTATACCATTTCATCCACAACAAATGCTGGTGAGCTTAGAAAAATGCACCCACCAGAAACAAACCACGTAGAAATACACAAAACCCATACCAACACCACATATGGACTATGGGTCACAACATCCACATCTGATGTTACCAAATTTTGAATCACCCTCCTTCTGTAACAGGGTGGTCTCCAGGGAAAGGGGAGGTTCCAGTTCCCTGCCCCACCCAAGGGAGCGTGGAGCTGAGCAGGAAGGAGAAGAAGCTAGAGAGGAGATTGAAGAAGGAAGAAGAATGGAGAACCAGAAGGAGACCTAGAGGAGGTACATGGGGCAGAAAGACATGTGAAGAAGCTGCACTTGCTTCTTGGTCCTGGACTGGTTGAATCAGATGTGGGTGAGAGACCTGTGGTGAGGTATGGTGTGGTGATGACAGCGTTAACCTTGACTTTGTTCCTTTTGTCCCAGATGTGCTGGGCCCCTTCTGCCTCTTTCTGATGGGTCCACACCAGAAGGTGCCATAGATTTGTGGCAGGCTTTAGGGCCTCAGTGGCCCTGCTTTGGGCCAACCCTGCCTGGCTGGGCATTTACCCACGAGGGGACAGGTAACTTGGGGTGCTTGAATTGAAAACTATATTCTTTCCCTCCTCTTTTTGCACACTAATTATATTAAAGTTCCTTTCCTTTAGAGTATGTTTTGTCTTGATGTGGCTAAAAGCAGAACCTATTTAGAGCAGGCAGGTTTGGGGGTTCTGGGGTGTCCCCTGCCTGCCCTGTAACACTTCCACCATTTCACAGTAACTCATGAGCTTCAACTTTTCTGATACCCACTTCCACAAAAAGCTTCAGATCTTTTTCTGATGAAAGTACCGTATTGACTACAGTATTTACGTCTTTCTTAACCATTCAACATCTGTAAAGTTGTGCTACCATTTTATTAGAATTCTATCTCTCTCTCTTTTTTTTTTGACATGCCAATGGTAAAATTCTCAGTGTTGTGCCCCCAATCCCACTTTTCCCTTAAGTACTGAGAGATTTTACAAAGCTTCGTGGCTTTGGAGCATGTGTATCACCTTATAACAGAACTGCCTGCACTACCACCATCCCAGTTCCCCAATCCTTGAATGACAGGGACCGTATTTTAGTCCTTTTTCAATCCCCAAAGTCCTCCTCCCCATCACCAAGACAATGCAAGTAACAGATGCGCACGTAATGTGTGTTGCTCAATTAATTCTACCCTCACCTTCTTTCAGGAGTTCCCCCCCACCCCACCCACCCACCCAATTAGCTTTCTGTCAAGCTGGGTTAGAAACAGGGGTGGCCAAAAGAAATTCAGAAGAAAGTTGCCAAGGGAAGTTCTTTGCAGCCACAGCAGTGACCTCCCAGAGCTTCCAGGGGTCCCACAGCAGGAAACTATGAACTTTTACCCCAGACCACCTTCCTGCCCCGCTCCTTGGTGGAGGGTCCCCAGGTGGGTACTCTTGGAGGGAAAGGGCAGGCACAGAGCCCCAGGGGTGGTGCCAGCAGGCAGGCCCCCAAGCTGATTCTGCAGCATCCAACGATGCAGAAGCTTACTCTGCTCTGAGGAGGCCCCAGTAAGATATATTAACATCACAAAAGTTAATGGACCAGAAAGGGAAAAAATTAACATAAATTACCTTCGCCTGAAATCCTGCCTTCCTTGGCAGCTAGAGAACAACTTCAATGTAATGCCAGAGGAAAATCAGGCCTTGGAAGCAGAGGCCTTAATGGGCTAAAATATAACCTCCAACCCTCCCTCGAAAACAATAACTCCCCAATCATCTAGGCCTAGAAACAAATTATGCAGGGCAAGTGGCACAAAGAGGCTGGTTTCATTTATGCTGAATTCTGGCTAGTGCTTTTGCAAGGGTGGGTGAGAGGAGCTTGTATAGCTTTTGCTATGTGTTCCTTGGGGAGATAGAGGGTAGCTTCCCCTTACCTGGGTAACTATGAGATGTGTCCTCTCTACTGGGCACCTCCTTAAGCTGGAAAGTGAGAGTGTCTTTATTAAGAAACCATCTCCCAAGCCTCTCTGAATGTAAAAGATATATCCCCCTGCCACTCCTGGGGTCCTCGCCTCTCACACAGCAGGGGCTTCAGCAGAAGGCTATACCAGAAGCTTAGAGAAAGAACAGAATTACTCCGCAGAGAAAGCTTGAGTTTCCAGGATGTGGGGGCTGGAGAAAGAGAGAGATGTGAGAAGGTATTGATGGAAAATGGGTGTCCACAGCACGGAAGCAAGCTGGCGTGAGAGGAGAAGGCAGCGGTAGCTGAGAGGTGCCTAGTGGCAGGAATGACTAAAGAACAGCGATGCCCAAGATACAAGTTTAAGTTGTTGGCTGAACTTTGTGGTACATGGCCCCTTCTATTTCCCTAAAGTTTTTACTAAAAGGCTACTGCACATAATCTCAAATTAGGGATGTTTTTGGAGAGTGAAGAGATATGGGCATCATGAGAGGAGAAAGGGATGAAACACAGAGTAGGTCAAGAATTCAATAGAAACATTAAGAACAAAACATTTTAGGGGGCCTCCCTGGTGGCGCAGCAGTTAAGCACTGCGCTGTGGAGCTGTCGGCAGCGCACTGTGCGAGTTCGACGCCCGACCGGGGAGAATCCCACATGGTGCAGCAGACCTCTCCTGCCTCTCCCGCTGCTCCCCTCAGCAGTGTGTTTCTGATCTGCCTGTTCTGCTACCCGCTCCGTCTCTGGTGAACCCTCTCGCCGCCCCACACCTCTGGCCTGTACCCCAGCTTGTATGTATAAATTAAAAAAAAAAAAAGAACAAAACATTTTATAGCACATTGTAGCTTTACATCTGTGTGTTACTGTTAACTCACTTAATCCTCATACCCACCCTATGAAGAAGGGATTATTGTAACAACGTAATCTAAAAAGGACAGGTTCCCGATTCCCTGCCCCACCTATGAAGAGTATAGCCAGGCAGCCAGCAGTGAGCTACAAGGGGAAACTAAAAAGGACTTGGGAGAGAAGACCTGGAGGAGGCATGTGGAGCAGAGAGACACGTGAAGGTTACACTTGTTCTCAGCCTTGGGATTGCACCAGGGCTTGGGAGACATGGAAGGAGACACTTGGAAGAGACAGAGACAGGGGTGAGAGACCGTGGGGAGGCTCACAATGGCAGCCTTTATCTTGACTCATACTTTGATTTTGCTCCTTTCCTTCTAGACTTGCCTGGATCCTTCTGTCCCTTTCTTATGGTTCCCCACCTGAAGGTGTCTTAGACTTGTAGTTAAGTTTTTGGGCCCCAGTGGCCCCAGTTGGGGCCAACCCTGTTTGGCTGGGCATTTATCCACGAGGGGATGGGTAACTTTAGGTGTTTCACTGGGAAGCTATTATCCTTTCTTCTTTCTCTTTCTATGAACACTAATTCTACTAAAGTTCTTTTCTGTCGAAGGTCTTACACACTAAGAATATGTTTTGTCTTTATGTTGTGGATAGTAGAACGCTTTGAGAGTATGCTAGTTTGGGATCTTGGGGTACCCTTCAGTCTGCCAGCTAACATTATTATTATCATCCCCATTTTATATATAAGAAAACTAAGGCACAGAGAGGTTACAAACTTGTCCAAGTTCATACCTCTGGTAAGTGGCAGAACTGATGCAGCAACAAATTATGTCGTCCCATTCTTTCTTTTCCTTCTAGGCTTAACAAACACTGTTGTTTGTTTCTTTGACATTCAAAGGACAAAGAGGCTCACTACAAAGACAACATCAGAATTCTTGACCACCAGAAAATGGGGAAAGCAAGGTGTCATCAATCAGAATCACCAGATGCTTGTGTCACAAGGATGGACATGCTGACCCTTGCCCACTCCCCCCTTCCACTTCCTTGAATCTCTAGATAAATACCCCTGCACTTTGCCAAAGGCAGGGCAGTGGTCTTCCAAATGCTAGTCTGCTGCCCTCTTCATTTGTCAACAAATTAATAAATGTACTTTCCTTATCCCCAAAAAACCGTTCCTTTTATAGGCCAGGGAAAGAGATTGATCAGCATTCCGGTATTAGAACTGGGATGCGAACCCAGGCTCCAAAGCCACTCTCTTAAACACTGGGGTTTCCAATGGGACATAGGATTTCCCATTTTTCATGGGGATGAGGCATAGCGCAGGTCCTTCTAGCTGAGCGTGGAAGGAAGGATGGCCCCAGGAGACTGGGAGGCTTGTGTAAACCCAAGAGTCTGATGCTTAGACTACATTTAAATTAGGAAAAGAGGGCAGGTGATGACCAAGTTCTTTCCTGCATTAAGGGTCAGTGAGCCCAAGACAAGGGGCCACCCTGAAAGAGGAGGTAGTGTCATTGTGGAGGAGACGCACATCTGGAACAAGTAAAATGGCTCTGCACGGAAAACTCAGCGAGTCTACAAGGCCACAAGGCAGTAAAGGCTTTCAGGTGAAAATAAAGTATATTAGATAAAATGCTTTTGGAAAAGAAAAAAACTAAGGAGACTTTATAGAGGAGTTGGCCTCCTGCAGAACCATGGGCTGAGATCATAAAGTTCTGAAATCTCATTTTAAGTATTGCCCAGTCTTCTTTCCTTAGACCTCTTCCTCAGTCTCTTCCCTTCTGCTTTCTAGATTTCCTTTTGTGAAATCACCAAAACATAAGGAGAATTGGGAGGGGCTTGTCAAAGGTTGTGGCGGTCAGTCAGTAGGGGAAAAAACCTACGAAAGACTGGTTCTCAGAGTGTTCTGCAAGCTGAATCTACAGGGGAACTCGGACTCACCATCCCCCATCACCTTTACTTAACTCTAGTTTTTTCTTACATAATTCACATACTTCAATATTTACTAACTCAAAACATACAATTCAGTGGTTCTTAACTTATTCACAAAGTTGTGCAACTGATGGAATCTTAGAAAAGAAGAATCCAGATCCCACAAGGACAAACACCAGACATGGGGGTAGAAATGATTAATGAATCCTAGACTAAACTTGGCTATGGAAGTCTCCAGGAAACTAAGGTGGAATCAGAAAAGATTATCAGCCAGAAGTGGGGGCAGCGAGGATTATGATTTTACAAGACCAACCCAATCTGATCCCAAGGCGATAATTTCCACACTAATTGCATTAAAGAACATTAGAAACGAACACCCCTTGCCTGGGCAAAAGGCAGGTCTTGTCTTTTAAGACTGTCCGTCTGTGTCTATGCAGGAGTCTCTCCTATTTTTCCTTTCCTCAATAAACTTGCCATGTGCTGATGAATGGGAACATACGCTGAATTCTTTCTCAGAGGGACCCAAGAACCCCACACACTGAACCCCATCACCTGAACCCCATCACAGCTGTCATCATTGCCTAATGCCAGAGCATTTCATCCTCCTAGAAGGAAACCCTGTATCCATGAGCTGTCACTCTTCATTTCCCACTCACCCCAAGCCGGGCCACCACCACCACCATCACTCATCTTTATGTCTCTATGGATTTGCCCTGGATGTTTCACATCAAGGGAATCCTATAAAGTGTCGTCTTTTGTGACCGGTTTCTTTCATTTAGCATAATGTTTTCAAGGTTGTATGTTGTGGCATATGTCAGAACTTCCTACTGGTTCCTGGCTCCAGCACTTCTGCTTTAGGTAAACTGATCTGTATTCCTTGTATAAACCTGTCTCTCCAGATTTTACAGTAAAAGTTTGTCCTATGACCTCGGTTTCCTATGGATCTAAGAAAAGTTGATTTTCAGTTCCTCGGGGTTTTTTCTTGTTATGAGGCAACTGGGATTTTGATAGGAATTGAATTGAGGCTGTAGATAATTTGGGGAGCACTGTCATCTTAACAACATTGTTTCTTCTATGAACATGGATGTCTTCCCATTTACTTAAGTTTTCTTTAATTTCTTTCAATAGTATTTTGTATTTTTTCAGGGTAGCTTATCGTTTGTCATCCCGGCTCAGCTGTTAAATGGTTAAGATGTGAGAAGTGGGAGAGGAATTGTCACTGTTTCTTCACTAGGGGCAAGACCAGGACTCCCCTGGGCTGACCTATGCTTGCTGCTGGGCAGTTACTAAAGGGCCTTCATGCTTAAGTGCTGGGCACAGCTGTTGGTTAGTATGCACTTGGCACAATCCTACTGTAGGCCACTCACTGGCCTCTCAGCTCTTAAATGCTGAGATGGGAAATCTCTCTGGCTCATTATTCCAGGAAAGCATCTTATTCTTGATGAGCCAACCTTGTAGCGGCAGCCCAAGTGACCCTCAAGTCTGATCCCCAGCTCCTATCTGCCCTTGGAATTTCTCCTTCCAGGAAGGACAAGGTGCTTTCTCCAGGAATGTCACTGGCATAGATAACAAGAACCATGCAAATTATATTTCCAAGCCTTTCCCTAAACACATCAAAGTCCTTTGCAAGGAGTCTTCTAGCCTAACTAGAGTTTGATAATTACAAATTATTTCTAGCAGAAATGCTGACTGCGGGAAAGCAGGTTAGAGCAAATTTGATTCATATTAAAGCCATGGTCAGATCATCATGAACCTTCAGGGTATTTATTTTTCCATCAGCTCCTCCCTTGGTTCCCCCACCTCCTTTTTTGGCCGGACTGAGCTGGAGACTCGCCTAATACAAATAACAGCATTAAAATAAAATCATGCCAAAGCTCAGGGGAACATGCCTGAGTAATGGAGAAGATAATAAGCTTGGACAACCACCCCAGCTCTCTCTTACTCCCTCAAGGCAGGAGAAAGTTCATAACTGATTTGGGATGGTTTCTAACAGTAAACAGGAGGGAAACTAGAGCTTAAGTGGTTTAAGAAAAAATTGTAATAATATATCAAATTGCTATTACTCCCTGACACCCAGTCAGTCCCTGCATCTCTGAAGTAATTTTCACTTTCTAAGTTATGATGAGGGGACCTGTGGGTGTTGAACTGAATAAAGAGATAAAGCCACAAAAGATAAACCAACACAGAGTTGGCTTTGCTCATTCATTCATTCATTCATTCATTCATATATCCATTGTTTCATTGATCCAATATCTGAGAGCTGACTAGCCTAGGCACTCTGCTGGCTACAAGACAGGCAGAGAAGATGGGGGAAACTGTCCCTGCCCTCCAGGTGCTCTTTTTTTTTTTTTTTTTTTATTTTTTATTTATACATACAAGCTGGGGTACAGGCCAGAGGCGTGGGGCGGCGAGAGGGTTCACCAGAGGCAGAGCGGGGAACAGAACAGGCAGATCAGAAATACACTGCTGAGGGGAGCAGCGGGCAAGGCAGGAGAGGTCTGCCGCGCCATGTGGGATTCTCCCGGGCCGGGCGTCGAACTCGCGTCGCCGCT
>PVIJ01001535.1:0-86698 GCA_004024925.1 Scalopus aquaticus | reverse complement strand
AGGTGCTCTTAGTATAAAGGGGAGGTAGATGTACAGCCAGGTAAACCTCACTACCAGATTATCTTGTTGCTTCTGAGAATCTGCAGTTTAAAACTCTTCCTTTCAGCTTGGATTAGGGAAGGGAAGGTGGGGGAGTGCCATTTCATCTATGCCTTTAGGGGCTGGAAATCAGTGCTACTACTTCACCATTTAAATAAGAACAAACATGAAAGGAAGAAAGGAGGGTAGGAGAGAGGAGGGAGGGTCGTCATGCCCTGGGGGAAGAGATGACTGTTGGCCCCAAGGATCTAATTCAGTGGAGTCCAGCTTCAGGGATGAGGAGATGATCTGAAGACCATGAAGAAAAACCAAGAAGATAGAACCTATAAGGTACCATTTGGTAGAAACTGCTGCCCACAGCATGGAGCTCTTCCCTGCCTGCCTTAATAAGAGGGTAGCTGAGAAGGGTCTTGAGGTATGTGGAGAAGTGTTAGAACTGTAACAGGGTGGTCGCCAGGAAAAAGGGTGTGTTCCAGGTTCCCTGCCCCACCCAAGGGAGGGTGCAGCTGAGCAGGGGAGATAAGAAGCTGGTGAAAGAGAGAGGAGACAGGAGAAGGAAGGAAGCAGGAGGGAGGCCAGAAGAGGCACAAGGAGAGATAGACATGTGAGGAAGCTGCGCTGGCCGGGACTGATTGAGACAGATGTGGGTGAGAGACCCGTGGGGAGGTGACAATGGCAGCGTTGATCTTGGTTTTGATTTTGCTCTTTTCCTCACAGACTTGTCTGGCTGTTTCTGATCCTTTTCTATGGGTCCCTGCCAAAAGGTGTTTTAAACTTGAGGCAGGCTTTTGGGCCTTCCTTCGGGCCAATCCCATTTGGGTGGACTTCTACCTACGACGGGTTGGGTAATTTTGGGTGCTTGATTTAGAAACTGTAATCTTTCTCTCTTTTGTATTGTACACTGATTGTATTAAAGTTTGTTTCCACTTAAGGTCTTGTATGTTTTGTATTGATGCGGCAGATGGCAGAACCTATTTCAAGTGGGCAGGTTCGGGGGTTCCATGGGTGCCCCTCTCCCTGCCCTGTAGCAGAACCACAGCACTCCTCCCTGCATGCAGCAGCAGCATTCCATCGAGGGGCAAACCCCTTGGGGATAGGTGATGACTGTGTTACCTTACTACCACAAACATCCTATGACTGTTAGTGTTGGGCACAGGGGCCTTGTTTTTGGTTTTTCTAGGACCTTGGATGTTTGCTGCAAGTCAGCCCGCAAATCTCCCCTCAGTATGAAATGGATTGCTGCATTTCCAGGGCTTAATTGTCTGCACCAGCTAAAAGCACTCTGCCAGTAATGAAAATACATCCACTCTTTTTATCAAGAAAAAAAGATAATAACTCAGCCAGCTTTAGCTTACATTTTATTGAACATCAGCCCAGCTTGTTGCTAAGGACATCTCTGATGTGAAGCACAGAAGCTGCTGGGGGACCTGGGGATACTGAGGAAAGATCTGAGAGAATTAAGGGCAAAGGGTACTCAAACTGCCCTCCCTAGCCCCTCAAAATACACAACTTTCCAAAATGACCTATGTCCTTTCTCAAGGAGCTGGAGAGGTGACTACTAAAATTTAAAACCTCAGTGTTTCTTATGGAAGATTAATGACATATAATTATTATATAATAAATAGCACTTTCTAGTTTTTAAAGAACATGCAGATACTCCCTCGTTGATTCTTACAACCTCCCTGCAGGGCTAACAGGACAAATGTTATTGTCTTATTTATGTAGACCATGAAACTAAGACTGAAGGAAGGGCAGTGACTTACATAGTGTCATTGTAATAGGGTGGTCCCCAGAAAAAGGGTGTGTTCCAGGTTCCCTGCCCCACCCAAGGGAAGGGGCAGCTGAGCAGGAGGGTTAAGAAGCTGGAGAAGAGAGAAGGGGAAACACAGAGGAGACACAGAACAGATAGAAGAAAGAAGGAAGCAGGATGGAGAGCCAGAAGAGGCACAAGGAGCAGAGAGACTTGTAAAGAAGCTGCACTGGCCTGGACTGATTGAAAGAGATGTAGGTGAGAGACCCGTGGGGAGGTTGACTATGGCAATGTTAATCCTGGTTTTGATTTTGCTCTTTTTTTTTTTAAATAAATCTTTTAATTGTTTTTTATATCTTTTACATTGTGTATTCCCCTTGGGTAACCCACCACCAATTCACCCGTGACCCATTACCGTGGTCCCTTGTGTCCCCTTCCACTCCATTTTGTGCCCTTATCCTCCCCCGCCCTCGCTGAGTGTCCCTCTCTTCTTTGGTTCCCCTGTATTCCTGTTATAAGTGAGAACATTCGATATTTTTCTCTTTCTTTCTGGCTTATTTCCCTGAGCATGATCCCTTCTAGTTCCATCCATGTTGCTGTGAATTGCATGTGTTTGTCTTTTTTGAATGCTGAATAGTATTCCATTGTGTATATGTACCACATCTTCTTGATACAGTCATCTATTTTTGGGCATCTGGGTTGTTTCCATACTGATTTTGCTCTTTAACTCCCAGAATTGTCTGGCTGTTTCTGACCCTTTTCTATGGGTCCCTGCCGAAAGGTGTTTTAGACTTGTGGCAGGCTTTCGGGCCTTGCTTTGGGCCAATCCCATTTGGGTGGACTTTTACCCACGCGGGGTTGGGTAACTTTGGGCACTTGAATTAGAAACTATATTCTTTGTCTTCTCTGTCTTTTCTATTTGTATTAAAGTTTGTTTCCACTTAAGGTCTCGTATGTTTTCTATTGATACAGCGGATGGCAGAACCTATTTCAAGTGGGCAGGTCCGGGGGTTCCAGGGGTGCCCCTGTCCCTGCCCTGTAACATCATCAACTGGTGCTAGAGTCGGTGTGTGATACCTGACACCCAGGGGACTCCGGGAGAGGTGGAGGATTGGGGGGACATAGCCAGGTAGAGCAACTGGCTCTGTAATTGGGGTAAGGCATTAGGGGACCAACACAGCTCTGACAGATTACATTTTGAGGAATCATGCTCTCTATTTCACGAATTCCATCTCTTTAACCTCTTATACCAGTGTTCTAGCCACTCTGGCGTTCTGTAGCCAATTTACCTCCCTTGCTCACAGAAGCCTAGTTTTGCTCTCAGAAGCCTGGTTTTTGTCAGAAATAGGAAGCACTGGTTCTTCAATGAAGGTTAGTAGAAATTTGGCTAGCAAACGGTTTCCCTGCCCAGGTCTACACCATGCTACTACATCTGAGTAATTCCATCCCCGTTGCTAATGACTAGGGTAAGAATGGGCGTGGGATGAAATTTTGTATGTTATGATATGTGAAGGGAAATCTTCACAGGGTTAAGGGTAAGGTCCTTGTTCTGAAAATGGAAGGACTTGCCCTTTTCAACTCTGCCTTTGGACATGGAGAATGAGAAAGCTGCATGAGGTTGGGGCTTTGGCAGCAATCTTGGCATCTGGAAGGTAGTTAGAACAAGAGGGTGTCTGAGAAGAAAGAAAGGAGTAGTCTAGTCCCAGATATTGTCAATTTGCTAAATTTACCAACCTTAGAACCCTGTTCCCATTACCTCCAGACTTTATGTAAGTAAAAAAATTCCTCCTGAAGCACCATTTTGAATTAGGGCAATTTCTCTTTCTTTCCACTGGAAGGGTTCTAAGTGATACACCCCCTTTCTGTTACTCAAGCCCTCCAGTTCATTCTCATTTCATATCTCCACTTGCTGTTCCATTGTCTAGAACACTTTTCCTCCAGATGATCCTTTGTCATTCAGGCCCCAAATCAAAGGTCACTGCCAGAGAGACTGTCCATGAACTACCCAATTTAAACCAGTTTTCCAGTCACTGCTTTCAATATATAATAAATGTTTTCAAAATATAATAAATATATTATATATAAGTATATATAATAAATGCTCTTAGCATTTATTAGTATCAAAAATCTTGTCTTTATTTATATGTTGACTAGTTTATATATATTTTATACTAGTGTATAAGTCCCATGTGAGGAACAACAGGTCTGGCCTACTCATCTCTATTCCTAATACCTGGCACACAGCCTAGCACATAATTGGTGATTTAAACTTTTGATGAACAAATAAATGAATCCCAGAGTCAGTCTCACCATGCTGCAGCCCAATCTCCCTCTCCCTGTGGCTGCTTGAGTAGTGTGTACCCTTGGCCTTTCATCAATTCCTTTTGCAAAAATCTAAATCACAAGACCAGTAGGAAATAAAGAAGGTGTCAGAGAAGAAAAACATCATAAAAGAAAAATTATTTTAGACTTAAATGTAAAAGGAGAGTGAGCTGATTGCATAACATATGTAGATCTATGCAAATTACCACGCAAGTTAAGTAGGGGAGAAGTTTGAAGTGTTAGGAAGTCCAGAGTCCCATGTTGGGTGTGTTTTCCTTCTCACCAGGAAGTGGTATCAACTTCTCAGGCTCAGGAAAGTGGGGGTGCTGACATACAGTGAGAGAAAAATCAACTGAGAATTACACAAGTAAAAAAGAATTTCATTTCATCCTTGAGTTTTTCTGAGAAATAGAAATCAAGAACATTCCACTTATCCACTTTAAATATAGAAATGGGAAGCATAAAATTCTATTCAGGTTTACATGGTGGCCGACTGATATTACAGAGGAAGAGGGAGAAAGGAAACGGAAAAGAACAGGAAGGGACAGATTCAGAAACAAGCCCCAATTACCCTAATCCTTCAGAAGCAAGAACCTAATGTAATAATAATTATTTATATCCATAGAAAAACAAAAACAAAAACCCCACACACCAACTGCACTCTGGGTTTAAAATTTTAAACAGGATATACATTTTCAGAGTTTGCTAACCTGTTTAAATTCCTTTCTGAAGTGTGGGATTAAAGCATTGACTCACTAATTTGTTTGTTTTTTTAATTATTTACTTATATTATTATTATTTATTATTATTATTATTATTATTGCATAGAAGAACTGGGGTGTGGGCCAAGGGTGTAGGAAGTGAGAGGATTCACCAGAGACAGAGTAGGGAGCAGAATAGGCAGATCTATTGAAATACACTGATCAGAGGAGGAAAGGTCTGCTGTGCCATGTGGCTTAACTCCTTGGCTGAGGGTTGAACGCAGGCCTTCATGGTGAGAGTGCTGAGACTTAACCCCTAGGCTACAGGGAGGCCCCTCATTAATTTGTTTTAATAACTATTTGGGGTTACCCATGTCTGGGCATTGCAATAGGAGCTAAGGAACATCTGAGAACAGACCGTGGGCATTGTATCTGCCCTCAAGGGGCTTGCATTCCATCACATTCTCTATTCTAATTTCCAATGGGGGGGACATGCTTTACCTCCCTTCTTTAGAGAGAAAAGATTATCCATCTTGTTTTACAGAGAAGTTCCACTTTTTGGAGCACCACCATGGTGGGTGCCCATGGTGGGTTCATGAACTGCTATTAAGAACCTGAAGGTCCTGTCTAAATATCCCAGGGCCAAACACCAGTGAAGCTGCCTTTTGGCAAAGCTCTTAAGTGATCCCTGACCTTACACACTAGATTTTCTAGGATATTACTCATTTCAAACATCATCAGCTCCTCAGCCAGCACTGTGCTAGCACCATATCTCTCTTTAGTTACCAAAACAGTCTCCTAATTGGTAATGCTACCCCCATCCTCCCTTCTGACTGTGTGCCACATGCCAGGCATAGCCGTCCTGTTAAGACCAAGGCAGAACTTGTTTCTTGGCTTTTCCAACCTGGTGCTGGTTTCCTGTTCACTCAGAGAGACAGATCTGAAGTCCCTACATTGGCCTCCAGGCCTACAATCCCATCCCTTAGACCTCCTGTCCTCTCCTGCTCACTCAGCTCCAACCACACATCACCCACAAGCCCACATTGGCCTTTGCACGACTTCTCATAGAGGCAGTCTCAACAAACCTATTTAAAATCACAAACCTCTCTGCCCTTCACACTCCCTATCTCTTCCCTTGATTTTATTTTTCTCTGTAGTTCTCATCACCTTGTAACTTATGGCATATTTCACTCATTGTATTGTTTATTGTCTATCTCTCCCCCATTGAATAAAAGCTCCAAGAGAGCAGACATTTTTTGCTGTTTTGTTCATTGCTGTACCCTCAGTCCCTTGAAAAGTGACTGACAAATTAGGCACTCAAAAAGTATTTGTTGACAGCCTTTTAGTTTGAGTTGACTTAGTTTTATGGAAAATGTGACTGCATTCTTCTCATTTTTGTCATTTGACAGAGGAGCAATGAAAACTACATCAAAGGCTTCACTCATGCTTGAGAAGCCCCTGCCCAGAAGCTGTATGTCTTGGATAGAAACCCTGGCCCTGGCCCCCTAAGGCAGCCCCAGCAGGGTGGGCCCTCTTTCAGGCTCCGCTCATATCGGCTAGGTGCCTGAACAGCAAATGTCAGAGTCTCCTCCTAAACACAGGCAGATTTACTTTGCAGACGGTAAGGATGCATTTTAATTTGTTGATGTGAAATCTTAATTGAACTAAACTGCTAGAGGTAGTCTCTGTTCTCTGTCATAGTCTTAATTTAGTTGGCAAAACAAGATATCATCAGAGGAAAATCACAGGCAAAGACGCTGTGCCCAGAGGGTTTGGGGAACACCCTTCTGTGTTTGGAGGTGGGTTGATGTGTGATTGGCACAAGCATGAACCCAATCAACACAACCCAGGATGCCAACTTGGCTTTCCAGGCAAGGGGCATCACGTAGGCTCAGATAGAGGGGTCCTCTCAAAGCAGTCAAGCTAAACACAATCCCTTTCCTGTATTCAAGATTCTATTTTTAGTGTCAGAATAGGGAAGAGATGAGGAATTTCTCACTCCAAGCTGCGGAAGAATGGGAGGTGCCAGCTCCTCACTTAGCTGTTGTGGCACCTTGAGTAGGTCACCTGGATTTCAGTTTCTCTAGCTGTGCAACAAAGAGGTTGAGTCCATGTCCCTAAAAATTTCCATCGCCATCAGGCCATTTACGACTATTCCAGGAGCCTCAGGCCTGTGCCAGCGTTCAACCTGCGCTCCCGACTCCCGCGCACAAAATCCCTGCTGAGGTCTTGGCCGTGGTGTATGCTGCTCACTGCCTCCTACAGAAGGTCAGGTTGAAGGCCTATTATTGACATGGCCTCATCGCTGAACTGAACCCCAGAAGCCCGGCTTGGGAGGTGGCCACAGAAATCATTCTCTTGGTAATAGATGCCCACCCCATCCCTTTCTCAGACCCCCGCCACCAAGGGCCTTCTACACATGCTACTTGTCCCACTCTGGCAGTGTCTGCCTAACAGGGTATCTATCTGCAAAAGTTCCTGCTAGGGACTTATTCCAAGCTCACCCTTTGGAATGCTGCGGCATTCCAAACAGGCAGAACAATCACCAGGGGCATGACAACTGGCAGGAACCGGCAGAATGTTTGTATGAAATTGTAGGAGGTTGATAATCATTCCTGCATTATCTGATTCCAAGGACATTTTCTGAAGGGAGTTCCCAGGGAAGTGACTCAGGCCTTGGTATCTCCTTCTGAAGCACAGTGGTGGAAGGGCTGTTGACGGTCAGACTCCTGAGCTGGCAGGCGATCATCCTGGTGACTCACTGGCTGGAACAGGAGGGCTGCAGGTCCCAATACCTGCATTTAGTCATAAGTTCTTCTCATGCTGGAAATCAGATGCCAGAAGGTTTAGCAAAGAGGCAATGCCACGTAGAAGAAAAATCACAGCTTACAGTAGAAGCCACCTGGGAACTCCCTTCTGCTCACTGAGCCTGTTTCTTCATCTGTTAGGTGGGATAATAATACCTACCTTGGAACTGCTGTGAGAGCTCGATGTTGCACTGTTTCTCAAGTGCTTAGCACAGTGCCTGTCCAGAGCCTGTGCTCCCCCACTGGCAGCAGTCAATGCATTATCAGAAAGCCCTAGCACAGTGCAAGACGCCCAGGATGTGCCCAGGAAGCATGATTGCGATCACCCACCAGCAGACAGCAGCACTACCGGGATCCTTTCACCTCTTTGGAGATGGCGGCACAGAAGCAGACGCACAGACACAGAAGCATCCTTACAATTCCTCTCTCCCTGATTCCTGTCTTGCTCTACTTTCCCCTCAGTCTGTGAGGAGGCCAGGATCAGAGAAAATCTGATAGCTGGTTGGTGAGTTGATGTTTGAGAGATAAACTGTGAGCTTTGCCTCTGCTGCTGTTGGTGGAAGCTGGACATGACCTTTCCCACCACAGGTTGGAAATTTGGGGGATGCTAATCTAAAGTTAGCAAGCTTCTTGCATTGGAAGGGCTTGGACTTCAAAGCAGCCTTCTTCAGGGGAGGGGGATTTTTGTAGAGACTGGCCTCAACCTCTTGTTAGGCAGGACTCTACTGAAAGTGTCAGAATTCTTTCTCAAATTCTTAAGCAAACATTGAATGCATTCGCTTTCAGACTTGGTTAGAATTCTAATCAAAGGGTCGAAGGAAACCCAGAACCAATGGACTGGGACCAGGGACTTGGCATGCAGGGACATGTTCTCCTGTGATGAAAATAAAACCAGGGGCCCACTTGATGTTGTGAGATCAGGAAAGGTCAATTGTGGTCATATCTACAGATGAGGCAGCTCCAGCCAGAGGTAATATAATAGCTAGTACAAAGGTCCAAATTCAGGAGCTTATTCAAGGGACAGAAGGAAGCCTGTGTGGGTGGAGAGTCATAAACCAGGAAAAGAACTGTAAGAGATGATACCAAGGGCCAGAACAAGAAGGATCTTATAGGTTAAGACATGGAATATGTATCGTATTCAAAGTATTATAAGAAGACTTTGGATAGCTTGAACCAGTAGAGGCAGTTGATCTAACTTGTGTTTTTATTTATTTATTTTTTAAGATCTATTTATTTATGCATACAAGAGCTGGGGTGCAGGCCAGAAGTGTGGGGGAGGGGTGAGAGGATTCACCAGAGACAGGAGAGGTCTGCTGTGCCATGTGGGTCATCTCCTTGGCTGGGGATCGAACTTGTGCTGCAGCAGCTGCATGGTGCTGAGACTTAACCCCTTGTGCCACCAGGAGAGGCCCCAATACTGGTATTCACACAAAAGGAAAAGACATAGTGACAAAGAGATACACAGGGAAAATGTCATGTGAAATGAAAGCAATGATTGGGGTGATGTGTGTATAAACCAAGGATTACTAGCAACCACCAGAAGCTAGGTGAGAAACATGGAATATACTTTTCCTTAGAGCATCCAGATGGATGGCCAACCCTGCTAACACCTTGATTTTGGACTACTGGGCTCCACAACTGTGCGATAATACATTTCTGTTGTTTCAAGGCACCAGTTTGTGGTAATTTGTTACAGCAGTCACAGGCATCTAACACAACCAATCAATATCTCAAATTTAACAAAACTCTTAACTTCAGCTGTGCCCGCACCAGTTCCTCACTTAGTCTTTTCCTCAAACCCTCCTTCTACTTTGACCCGGGGCTCCTTTCCACAGAGTAACCAGAGTTCTTTTAAAAACATAAGTTGGGGTCTCGCTGGTGGTGCAACAGGTTAAGTCTCAGCATTATGAAGCTATCCGCAGCCACTGCAGCACGAGTTCGATCCCCAGCCAGGGAGCTGACCCACATGGTGCAGCAGACTTCTCCTGTCTCGCCCGCTACTCCCCTCAGAAGCATATGTCAGTCAATCTGCTTGTTCTGCTCCCTACTCTGTCTCCGGTGAATCCTCTCACTCCCCACACCTCTGGCCTGCACCCTAGCTCTTGTATACATGAATAAATAAATCTTCAAAAAAAAAAAAGGGAATACCAGTACTGCTTTACAGACAACTCTAATCCATTGTGACCCCATCTTAACTTGGTTATCTTTTTTTTTATTTTAACTTGGTTATATTTGCAAAGATCCTATTTTCAAATAAGTTCATATGCATTAAGCACTAGAGGCTAGGACATCAACATATCTTTCAGGGAGACACAATTCAATTCATGGAGAGAGCAGTAATGGAGAGCCAACCCAAGAGAGTTGATAGATACATAAGGCTGAAATTCAAAGGAGAGGTCTAGTTTGGAGATATTAATTTCACAGTATTAGGAAAATAGTTATGGCAAAAGATATAGCTAGAGAACAGAAGAGGCACTTGAGCTCTGAGACTGTCCAAATTTTAGTGGTTTAAGAGGAGGAACCAGCATAGGACACTGAAAAGAAGAGGTCAGTGGGGTAGAAAACTAGTACAGTATGATGTCTTAGAAGCCAAAGAAGGTCATGTTTCGAGACAGAAGTGGCAGTCAACCATGTTGAGAAGTGGCTCTCAGACCTGGTGGCCCTCTGACCACTGATGGTCAGCCCAATGTGGCTCATTTCAGGAAGGTGGTGGGAGGGAAGCCCACCTGGAGGGGTTGAAAAGAGAATGAGAGGGAAGAAGTGTACACAGGGACTTTAGATAATTTTTAAAAATATTTATTTATTTATGCATACAAGCTGGGGTGTAGACCAGAGGTGTGGGGTAGTGAGAGGATTCACCAGAGACAGAGTGGGGAGCAGAACAGGCAGATCAACTAAAGTACACTGCTGAGGGGAACAGCAGGAGAGGCAGGAGAGGTCTGCTGCGCCATGTGGGAATCTCCCTGGCCAGGTATCGAAGTTGTGCTGCAGTGGCTCTGAATTGCTACATAGTGCTGTGCTTAGCCCTTTGTGCCACCAGGGAGGCCCACTTTACATAATTTTTCAAGAAGCTTTGCCATGAAACATGGTAGAAAAGTTAGATGGCAATAAAGGATGTTGGGGAGTAGTGGGAAGACTATTTATGCTTTAAAGCTGGAATATATTAGAGGATGTTTATGTGATATTGAACATGTTCCAGCGTAGCAATTGGTGACTGATAAAAGCAGTGACACTCAAACCACAGGATAAAGAGGGAGGAAGGTCATGAGTATTCCTACAAGTAGGTAAATAGAAGTGGAGCTAGGAAAATGAGGGAGCACCTGTTTAACTGCTTCTATTTTCTCCATGAGACATGAGACAAGATCACCAGTTGAGAGTGAGGGGTCAGTACAGTGAAAGCTGTTTGCTGGAACAGGAGAACTCAAGGAGTGTAAGTTTTGAAGAGAACATATTAGTTTTGAGATAACATACTAGAGGAGTATAAGAGAATTACACACTGTAAGTGTGTGCTTGAGTGTTCCCATCCTACTAAGGACTCTTTCTAGACATCTTACTTTCCCAGAAGTACTACTCTGTACCTACTCTCAGGAAAGGGCTGTGACGGCCTTGGTTCTGTCCTATGACTCTGTCTGGTACAATCACTGTTCAGAGGCTGAGACACTATCACTGGCAGTACTGGGTCAAATGCCTACTCCTATGACTAGAAGGGCTGGTGCTGTGACTGGCAGCCATACCAGGAACCACAGGAGGGGTAATTCCCCGAAGAGAATAGGGATATTAGCTGAAAAGCAATCACTGGCCACTCTCCATTACTGCTTTCACAGCAAGACAGTGCCTATGAAAATTCACAATGGAGAGCATAGCACTATGCAAGGTGAGGAATTATTGCAGTAGCATGTAGTAAATGATGTATTTGTTTATATACTTGTTCACTTAGTAAACAATTACTATGTCTCTCAATGAGGCCTTGTGCAAGGCTCATTAAAAAGAGACAAATATGAATCAGATGTAATCTTCCCCATGAAGGAGACTGCAGTTTAGTAACAATGTATTAGTTAGTGTTTGCCAGGTTATGTGTGATAATGAACAACCCACCTGCTCTTTGTTTTTTTTTTTTTTTTTAAAGATTTATTTATTTATACATACAGTTGGGGTACAGGCCAGAGGCGTGGGGTGGCGAGAGGGTTCACCAGAGACAGAGTTGGGAGCAGAACAGGCAGATCAGAAATACACTGCTGAGGGGAGCAGCGGGCGAGGCAGGAGGTGTCTGCGGCGCCATGTGGGATTCTCCCCGGCCGGGCATCGAACTCGCATCGCTGCTGCCGACAGCTCCACAGCGCAGTGCTTAACCGCTGCGCCACCAGGGAGGCCCCCTCTTTGTGGTTTGTAACAGCAAAGGTTGATTTCTTACTCATCAGTTTCAGGTTGGCTTTAAAAATATAATGACTTACAAGAGTCTTCTACATTCTAATACATGCTATTCTCATGAAAGATGATAAAGAAAATATTCTAACGACTTCTAAAGCTTCTGCTTTGATAACTTCTTTTCTTATTCGATTGGCTGAAGCAAGTTATATGACCAAATCTGACAACAATGGGGTATTCTCCTTCCCCAGGGAGGTATTCAAAGTTACATGGATATATGTAATGACTTATAATATATTTACAAAGAGAAGAACTGAATAAATAGTGGAGATATTATAATCAACACAAAGGGATAGAAGCATATAAGTGTTCATCAGTAGAAAGTAATCAGAATCCTGTGATTCAGAATATTAGGAGTTCAAAGTTGGGAGCAATACTCTCCAGTTGGGGAGGTGAGATAATACCTCTTGGAGGAAGTGGCTTTTAAGCTGGGTCTTGAACAAAACTAGAGGATCGAATGGATACAGAAGAAGGCCAGATGTTCTAGCAGAGGAACAGCATGAAAAAAGCATACATGTGGGAAAGTTAGATGCTTAGATGAGATGGTGAACAGTTTAGCTAGCCAAAAGCAGAGGAATTGGGAGGAAATAAAGGAAAAATGTTAAAATGACTATGTATATCTGTGGCCTCTGAAATCACACACAGCCTTTCGCCCCACATCTCAATTCTTCTGCCACTCTTCCTGGCTTGGTCAAGCCTAGGTCCTCGCTCAGAGTCAGCTTCTCTCACTCAATGACTCATTCAAAGTCTTGTTCAAAGGAGAACTGTACTCCTAACATTCTTATGAGGTTTCTATAGGTTCTCTGTATCTTCTGCCTCATCAGCCTGGTATCTCGAGGATAGTCCCAATCTAGGATATGTTAAAACTCAGAAGGAGGCTAGGGCTGGACAAAATGACCTGAAGTACCCATTGCTGCAAAAAAAAAAAAAAAAAAAAAAGCGTCTGTCTCCATCATGCTGATTTCTCTCCTCCCCTGCAGCAATGAGTTTTTGTTTTGTTTTGGTTAGAATAAGATTCCCTAATTTATTTTGTTCATAATGTCATAAAAGAAAAATATAATGGGTCTTTACAGTTGCATGCATTACAGTATGAATTTCATTGTCTTTTCAGATTCAGCTTATTATTACAGCAATGATTTGGGTTAAATGTTTATGTAACAGAAACTTTCTGCTTCTTATTATGTGATCAGAATGTGATGATCAGTAAAATTAATTTTGTACCGATCTTGTTTGTTTTCTCTTTAGTTATCAAAGGCAGTACACAGTGGAAAAGGTTTTGCAAGAGTGGGTCCTGGCTTATTGGCATTAATCAGCCCACATGGTGGGCATGTGGTCTAATTGATATTGGCCCTAGGCTGGTTTGCACTTACAGTCATTAATGCCCTGCAGCCTGCTGCAAGCATAGAAAGAAACAGGCTGACTAGGACATGCCAGAGACAGAGCAAGACCATGGGGACGCCTCCATCTGCACAGAAAGGGCCTTCCTAAAGGCACAAACAGAGCTCAGAGCCTTGCTGTTAGCACAAACCTTGGTAGTTCTGCCTCAAGGGAGGCAAGGGGATCTCTACCTTGGGTAACCTTCAAGGTCATATACCTTGTTGATGCCAGGGTATTGCAGATCAGACCTGAGGAGAGGCTTGCAAATCATTCATTCATGATATCTATCACTCATTCAAAATACAAAAATATGTATTAAGTACCAACTCTGCCAGACACTGGATATAGTAATAAGTAGGACAGATAAGCGCTTTGCTCTTTCAGAGTTTCATTTTAGACTAAGAAGCATACAATAAATAAGTTCAGGAATAAATCATCAAGATAAGATCAGTTAGTAATAAGTGCTCTGACAACAATAAAAAGGTGATGTGGTAAGAGTTCTTGGGTGTATGTTAGGCTTACTATACAGACTTCCACAGGGAAGGCTGCTCTGCAACACTGATATTTATGCTGAGACATGGGAGGTACCTGGCTTTGCAAAGTGCTGGGTTGGGGGGAGCTTTCTAAGTGTTGGGAACAACAAGAGCAAAGGGTTCAAGGCAAGAAAAGACTGCAGTTATTTGAGGATCAGAAAGTATGATTGAAGCATAGAGAGCAAGAGGGAGAATGACCAGAGTTGAGGTTGGAGATTGAATTAAAGTCAGGTTATACAAAAAGTTTTATAAAGTCAAGTGTATTAGTCAATAGACAATCAGGAAAAATCAGAAATCATTCTAGGTATTTTAAGTAGAAGGAATTGGTATACATGTTAGGAAGGTTGGAGGAGCAAAAAAGAGGGAAATGAGATTATTTAAAGATCAGTAATCACAGGAAATCACTATCAGTCCTGAACCTGGAAGAACAAAATGAGAAATGGTGATAATCATAGTTGAAAAATGTTGTGCCACTGAGGCTGCTATTGCAACCACATGCACAATGGCAAAAAAAGCAGATTCTTCATGCACTCAAAGATTTTTAATTGGTGAAAGGTTCAAAGGGCATTGAGATGTTCAAAGAGGGGAAGGAAAGAGACAAAAAAGGATTTTAAAAAACAGATTCTGAGTTGAATTCCAAAAATTACCCGGCCCTTCATGGGCAAATGCCCAGCTAAACAGACTCAAGGCAAAGCAGGTTGGCTGAGGGCTCAAAAGCACCAGTACAAATCCAAGATACATACTGGCAGAACTACAAGAAAGGGGTTAGGAAGGTCCCAGAGAGCTGGGACAGGAGAGATCCAAAATTAAAAATGTATGGCACAATAGACCTTTTTTGTCTTGCCCACTACTTTTCAGTGTATTGCAATAAATCAGCCTTTTCTGTTCTCAAAAAAAAAATTTTTTTTTAAATGTACCACATACTCCACCACCAGATCAAGATAATGGCTACCATTGTCTTTGCCAAAATATCAAAGTCCCGGGCCTGGGCTTTGTCTCTCACCCACATGTTTCCCCTCCAAGTCTGCCCTCCAAGTGTTTCTCCTTCACATGCACCTCCACATATCTTCCCTTCCTCCTTCTTACCACCTCCATTTATATATGGCAGCTTCTTTCCAGCTGCCACCCTCCTCCGCAGTTCAGCATGACATGCTGGGAATTGTAATCCAGGGCGGCTACATGGAAGTGGCCACAGGGAAAACGGTGCCTGTTCATCGCACCATGATGCTGCTCCCCCTTCGAAGGAGATGAATTCTGTGACACTAGGAAGAATTGACCTGCCTGAGTAGGTACACAAGAGCAAGGGATTGGCGTTGCTAGAAGTGCCATCAAAATGTAGAAAAGAACATGGTTTCTTCCTAATTCCTGCCTTCCAGTCTCCAGCTAGTGGTTCCAATAGGTTGTACCTAACAAAAAGATAGCTAACAAAGGAGTGTAGAGAATGTGGATTGCTAGCTTTCAGATCTAGGGGGGACAGTGTAGAAGAACCATGTGGAGCTGGAGGGCAATACTCTCTAACACACACAGGTAAGCATTTGGATTTCATTTTACAGGCCCTCTTTCATGAGTGCTGCATTTGATGTGAAGAATAGGCTGTGGGGACAATGTGATCATATCACTTCACTCTATAAAGTGAAATGACAATGGCCATGGGTTTGTGGTGAAGATTTAGGGAGATAATGTATACAAGATACTTAGTATAGTGCTTAGCAATCAGTATGTTCTTAATGTTAATTATATATGAAGCTGAACTGAAAGTATAAACAACATCATGTAGGGGACACCCAGCCTTTTTGATGAAACCGAGGAGGTCTCAGTACTTAGAAAGATTTGGAAACCAAAGGTCTGAGAAGAACTCAATCGAGACAAATTGATAGGATTAGGGAATCTCCATTTCCAGTTTGGTTTCCTGGTGCTCCCACAAAAGACCTTTGCTGTGCTCTACTTCTGCTGACTCTGTTTGAGCCTAAGTCGGAAATCCAGAGTATATGGAATATGACAGAGGTTGAAGGAGTTGGGTGTCAGACAAAATAAAGAGTATTGTTCCAATAATGATTGTTATATAGCCAAATACCTGAAATCTTAGAAGTTAAAACCATCTGTTTTTATGTTCCTGAGTCTCTGGATCAAGAATTTGGACAGAATACAATGGGGGATAGCTTGTGTCTGATTCATAACATCTGGACCTCAGCTGGGCTGGTAAGATTCGAAGGATGTGAGTCTCTAAATAACTGGAGGCTGATATCAAGGAAGGCTCATTCGCATGCATAACTGGTGCTGGGCTGGGTTGACTTAAAGATTAGGACTGGAGACCAGAGTGCCTACATGAGGCTCTCTATGTGGTTTGCTTCCTCACAACATGGTAGTCACAGGATAGTCAGACCTCCTATGCAGTGACTCAGGGCTCTAGTCATGAGGTTTTTAGCTAACAAAGTAGAAAGTGCATCACCCTCTATGATAAAGTTTTGGAAATTTCTCAGCATCATGTCTGCTGCAACCTATTGGTCTGTAATATGTTATCTAAAATGGAATCACAAACCTGCCAAACTCAAGGAGATGGACGCTATACTCACCTCTTGGCCAAGTAACAAAAAGCATCTAGAAAAGCATATGGAATTGGAGATATCACGATGTCCATTTTTGGAAAATATAATCTGCCACAAGCCTGCAGGGTAGAACTCACTTCCCCTGGGCCTGGGACCTTGCCAGGTATTCTAGAAAGACAAGGTCTAGGCCCCTCAGGAAGATGGCCTAAAGGTACATGCCCCTCTCTGTGCCCTGGCTTCACCTTCACAGGAGACCTCCTTAAAACCCAAAAAGGCCCAGAATAAATCCTCAGAGGGAATATGTATAAACACTCAGGGGACATATGTCACATTAGAAAGCCAGAAAACTGGAAACTGTGCTAGGGAGTTTCATCACATATGACACTAGATAGTGATGATGACGGTGATGACAAGATGTTTATTGAATGCCTATTTGGGACTAGGCACCTAAATATATCCTTTTCATTTAAGCTTCTACAAGGAAATATAAGCCTTAAATGCACATTTTAGGTAAGGAAAATAAGATGGAAAACTAATGAGCTAAGGATCTATTACAATGAGTTAGAAAAATAAAAGCAGAATAAATTCAAGGAATGTAGAAGGAAGGAAGTAGCAAGATGAAGGAAAAGAAACCAAATATGTAACAAAGAGAATCAGCCAAGTCAAAAGTTGATTCTGTGAAAACTGATAAATTTCTGATGATACTGGTCAATTAAAAAGCTGAAAGAGGACAAAAATAAACAGTGTCAGGGATGAAAAGAGGACTATTGTTATGGATGCTTCAGGCATTAGAAAGAAAAGAAGATATGAAGAATTTTGTGCCAATAAAATAACACATACATGTAAAAGAGACAAATTGCTCAAAATATATAACTTACTCATACTGTCTCAGCATGAAATAGGATATCTGAATAATCCAATAACCATTAAAGCAATCGAATCAGAAGTCAGAAATCTTACCACAAAGAAAATCGAGGCTTCAGTGGCAACTTCTAATTCCTTTAAACACCCCTGAGAGAATTAGAATTCCTTTCTTCAGATGAGGTACTTGGGTCTCTGAGAATTGAAGCAACTTGCCTAAGGTAATAAATGTCAAAGTCAAAATTTGAACTCTGGTTGGCCTAGCTTCAAAGTTAGGGAGTGAAGCAATAACAACCTCCAGCCTCCTCTCCAAATATTGTAACTAGCAGCATCTACATAAAGGTGAATGGCAATGCCCTGATGTAAAACATGCAAAAACAGATTCCAGATTTGCAGAGATGAAAAGGAAAGTTCTTTCTGCACCAGGATGTCCTAGAAATGAGGAATCTGCTTATGTCCACACAGAGAAGGAACCTGAAGATTATTCCTAAGATCCCACCCTACCATCCTTTAAGACCTATTCACTGCAGCCACTGCTTCTCCACGGGGCAGCATAAACCCTGCCCCACATCCCAAGGCTGCCCCAGCCTCCTGTGCCCTTGGATGCCCACAGCACTGTGACTGGGCCTCTCCTATGCATTGTCTGTATGCATCATTCTCACTCATGTTTTCCATCCTTGAAAACTTATGACTCCCTAAGAAGACAAGTTTAAAAAAACCTTTCATTAAAAAGTTAAATGCTAGCACGCTAGGGATCACCAGGGCTTTGATAATTGTAAGGTAGCTATCACAGTCATCTAGGCTAGCCAGAGTATGTTCTTGTTAAAAGGCGTTTTTAAGATTTCACTAAAATAAAAACTGAAAATTTAAATATTCACACTGCAAACTTTGTGGTCCCTGAAGACAGATTTTATCTTTGTAACAGGCGTGAACTGCTCTACGACATAATGTAGGATTTCATTATCCTTTTAAATCAAAATTAAATCCAGCTTAAGTTCTGCGGAACACTAGATTATTGTTCCATCTCTTGGTTTGCTCCTTAGTAATAAGATTATACCCCCACTTTCTTTAGTCTTAACTTTGCAGTTTCCTCCTGTGGGTGGCATGTATTTCTCCATTCTTTGACTCTGGGCTTGGTTATAGGATTTGTTTTGACCAGTGGTGTTTTAGCAGACTCAAAATAAGCTTAAAGTGGGCTTGTGCGTTGGGCTGTCACTCTTGTGCTTCCCCCATCTCCATGAGATGAACATTCCTTGGCTAGCCTGCTGGTCCTAAAGGAGGAGGAGAGACAAATGGAGCCAGGCCAAACCACCTCAGCCAAAGTCAGCATATAAGCAACTAGCCCCCAGCTGGTCCCCAAACACAGGACTTAAATAAATACTTAGATTGTATGCACTGAATTTTGGTGATTGTTAAACAGCATTACTGAGGTCACAGCTGTAAGCTCCTTCTTACCAAAATTACCAGATGCTCAGTTCATGCCAGTTGTCACAGCTGTACCTCCGTGTGGGCTGAAGGAGGGGCCCTGAGATAGCTCCATCCCTTCTGTGACAAGTGCAACCACAATGGTCGTTGTAAGGTTTCCCAAACTGTGGCTCTTTGTGCTCAGCCCTCGCAGGTACTCATGGCCCTCAGATTCTCAGATCCACGTTTGGGCAATTAATTTAATCTTTCTTTGCCTCATCTATAAGATGAGTGTAATAATAGTACTTACTTCATAGGGTTCGTGTGAGAAATAAGTGAATGTATATTAAATGCTGAACACTAAGTACGTGTGCAACAAAATCTTGGCTGTTACTATACTATCATATATACATTCACCTAAATATTCTTCCTCCTAGGTTCTCTCATCTTGAGGACCTGCATTCACATGAGCGGGGGTCTCTGCTCTGATGGGATTCATACCTTCCTTTCCTTTCTAATCTTTAGAGCTCCTGCTAACTCTTGAGTTATTCAACCATTCCATTTGGGAAGTATTAAGCCTCCAATCCTAATCTCTGTTCAGAAAGCCTGTGTGAATCAGACAAAAAGCAAAGGGAGAGTTTGTTGGCCTAGGCTGACAAGAAAGCTGCTGGCAAAGAGGCTGTCCCCACTAAGAGGTCATCTGTCCTCTGAGCAGAGTTAAAACTGCCACCACCACCTTGGAAGAGAACAAAAAGGCTCAGCTGGTAGTGACTGCACATGACATGGACTCCATTAAGCTGGTTACCTTTCTAACTGCCTTGTGTCAGAAGGTGAGGGTCCCTTACTCATTATCAAGGGGAAGGTATCTTGTCCACAGGAAGACTTGTATCACTATTGCTTTCACTTAGATTTACTCGAAAAGCAAAGGCACTCTGGCGAAGCTGGTGGGAGCTATCAGGACCAATTACAATGACAAAATGAGCTCCACTGTCACTGAGGGGACCATGCCCTGGGTCCAAAATCAGAGGCTCGCGTTGCCAAGTTGGAAAAAGCAAAGGCTAAAGCACCCGCCACCAAATTGGGCTAACTATATACATTGCATCTTCTGCACATAAAAATAACTTTAAAATTCCCTTGAAAAAATAAAAAGAAAGCCATTGGAAGTTGTCCTCTGGGTAGCTGGCTGTTTGCAGCTTTTGCTTTCTACCCAGAAATACACAAATCCTCGTGGGGGTTAAAAAATCCAAACTTCAAGGACACAAAGACTGCTTCTCCCCCCAGGAGCAGTGAAATGCCTTTTATTCCTTTGAAGTGAGCTTGCAGCAGAGAAAAACTGGGCAGGATTACGTGCTCATTCTGTTACATCTGATTTTCCATACTAGATCTCCACTACTAGACTGTGCATTCCTTGGTTATGTTTTCTTTGTTGTGTACCTCCCAAATTTAGCACAGAACCTATACTTACTAGGTACTTGATAAATGCTAGAGAAAGAATGAATGAAAAATAAGGGTTATAGGACCAAGACAAATATGAGCCCTCACTGTGTACTCATTGAGTTTCACACTCAATACTAAGTCCTGTACAGAGAAGGAATGGAGACACCCAGAGCCTGTGCTCAGTCCTCAAAAACTTAAGTCTACAAAGAAAATAAAGCTCCACCACTCAAATCACTTACTCTGGCCCACATCAGAGAGAGATCACTGAGATGTTCGGTTCAAAAGCTGCTGTGGGCTTGAAGGTGCTTAGGAAAAGAAGAAGCAGGATGTGGTTTATGATGTGAAGGCCTGAGAGGGGCTCAGACACTCAGCAGCAGGCCGCCGGCTTATCAGGTGTCTAAGGACATCATGAGCAAAGACACAGCACAGGAATGAATTTGCTATTTGTGGAAAAGAACAAGAAGACCAGCCTAACCTGCCCATAGGACATTTGACAGGGAGTCCTAGGAGATAAGCGTGGCTATTTTGGGCTGAGACCTGAGTGCAGACACCTGCAAGTCAGGCTAAGAGTGGGTCCTGATCACTCAGGCAGCAAAGAGTGGGTTCCTGAGACGAATGAAACATGCACCCCAGCAGCAAGAGCTGTCTTTCCTCTCCAGGAACCGAGAACGGAATCCATGGCAGAGAGCTCAGACATGAGCCCAGAAAAGGGGTAGGCCCCTCAATTCCCCTAAGAAAATGGGATCTGTGTTGGTGAAAATGGTTTTTTGTGTGTTTTTGGTGAGAACGTTTAGTTGCAGGGAAAAGAAAAATTCTAGCTAATAAGTGAAAAAATGATTATATTAGAAAGAATGGAGGTGACATACTGAGGAGACTGTCTCAGAAAGATAAGGAACGTGAAATCAGCGGAGCTGGGACTCAGCAATAATCTCTTCATGATGCTGCTTTGGGGATAATACATATTTTTATGTCTTTCCATTCAAGATTCAAGGGAGAAAGAACATCTGACTGACCTGTTTTGGGTTTAATAATATGCTAACCCCTTGACCAAAGGATAGAGAGCATCATCATTGACAGTCCCCCAACGCTGTAACAGCTAAAAGCCAGGGCCAGGGAAATGGATACTGGATAGGCCAAGACTGTAATTTCTGGTACACTATGCTGCACCGGGAAACCTAGGGCCCACGTGGTCCTGGAGGCTGAAGAGAGAGGAAGGAGGGAACAGTAATCTGAACCAGAAGGTATATAAAATGGTTAATTTTATATTTAACTTGATCGGAACATGGGATGTTCAGAACGCTGGTTAAACATTATTTCTAGGTGTGTCTATCAATAAGGTTGTTTCTGGAGGAACAAACTTTAAGCAAATTGTCCTCCTATTGGGGGTGGATAGCATTCAATTTGTAGAGGACCCAAGACAAAATGATAGAAGAAGACAGACTTCTCTCTCCGCCTGACTGCTTGAACTGGGATATCAGTCTTCTGCCTTCCTCAGAGCTTCTGGCTCCAGACTGGACCTTCACATACAGACTGGCATCAGTGCCTTTGGCTCTCAGGCCTTCAAACTACACCAGCAATTTTTCTGGGTCTTTAGTCTGAGGATGGCCGATCATGGACTTACCAACCATCATAATCGTGTGAGCCACTTGCCTGTAATAAACCTCACTTCCCATTCCATATATCTGGATCTATACCTATGCCTATACCTGGATCTCTATCTCTTATTGGTTCTGGAGAACGCTGTATTGTATAATACAATATACAGTTATATTTGGACCCCCAGGCTTCAGAACTTATGCTTACCACAAGGTTCTCCCTTAGGGGCCTTCAGGGTGCCAGGGTGAGAAATGAGCTGGTGCGGAGAAAGGTACAAGTCGAGAACCCATAGCATTTAATAATAGTTCTAAGGGAAGAATCGAGGGACTTGGCATTTCCAGAATAAGTGAAACAAGGACAGCAGGCCCTTTCTCAGTCTCTGAGATGCGGAGTATGTCAGGGTACACGCCCAGGCTTCCCAGCTTCCCCAGGCTCCTTGGATCAAAATGGAATTTTGGATAATGAGGGGCAGAGGCCAGTGTCCATGTAGGGGAGAAGTAAGGAGAAACCTCTTGCTTCATTTAGTTGAAAGAGAGTCAATGGAGGTGAAGGTTTATTAGGAAACTATCATTACCCACTTGTCTGTTCCTAAAGTTTGGCAGGAGAAGCACAAGGTCATCTGGGAATCCTGATCCTGAACAGCAGGGTAAAGGTAGACTCGGGACAATGGAAAGCCTCCTCCATGTGGTTGGGGCCTTCCCTGAGCTTGGCTGAGACCTGAGCCACGTCAGTCTGAGAGATGGCATGGTTCTGAGCACAGGCGACACAGGGACTTGAGGAAGGAGGTAGACTTAGGGGTGGGTGACATCAGAAGGATCAGATAAGGAGCTTTTAGATTCACTTTAGTTCTTCTCTGCTCTACTCAGAGCTCCAGAAACCTGTCCTCCAGGAACTGTGTGGCTCTGTGGCTGGCCCTCAGCTTTCTGGTCAATGGGAGGCACTGGTAGGAGACAGCTGGACGGGAGGAGAGGGGTGTGGTCATTCCCCACCCTCAGTCCCACTGCCGGGCGTCAGCGCTGACAGCAACTGTATTCCCTCACAGAAGCCACAGCTCCTGGGGGGCAATGGCTCTGCCCCAGACAGGTTTCCTTTACATCACTTCTTCCTTTACCCCTTCCCCTTTGAGCCTAAAACTGGTAAAGACTTTCTTCTACAGTTAGGGCCTCAGTGTCTCTATGTCCTTTAGGGTTTCCTCTAACCCCATCCAGGAAATATTCCCTTCATTGACCTCTGTCCAGTTTATCCTCTGAGTATGCTATCTATTTTCTACAGGAAACTCCCTGTCACTTTGGCCCCCTGTTGGGTGTCCCTGCCCATGGTTGCCTCAAATTGACCACAGCAATCAAGGAATCTCGATCAAGTGTTCTCTGGTGTTTGCAGGGCTTTTTAGAGGTTTATTGAACTACGTTCTTGACCCTACACTTGGAGAATAGTAATAGGAAAGAAACTGGTCAACCCAGGAAAGGTTACCAGTCAAGAAGGCACCCTCTGGCCTAAGTTGGCCACCAGAATGGGTTTTCTGTCTTTTAGTTCCAACCTCTGTTTTTCCTGCTGTGTTCTCAGCCTGTTTCCTTTTCTTCCATAGACTTCACCAGGTAATCTGGAGTCCCTCCCCCTTTATAATCTGCCCTTAAATTTCAGCTGTCTCCCACTTACCTCCTTTGCCAAAAGATAGTCCTTTTTTTTCTGTCTTCCCACCCCTTCAGAGCATAGTAGGGAGCAGGGAAGAAGAGCCTCACACTCCTACCCCAGACCTTGGTTTCCCCAGGAAGCAGCAGGCAGGGGGAGGCCTGTCTCAGAATGAAGACAAGACAGCTGCTCATTAAGGAAGCTGAGAAGCGAGGGAGGTGACTAATGGTGTCAGGAGCGGAGCCCAGCTCGAGCAGAGAAGTGAGCAACAGCATTAGAATTGACTGTGGGCGAAAAGAGGGGAGGAGAGGAAAGCAAATGCCCAGAGCAGGCAAGATTCTCCCAGAGGATTCTCTCAGGACAGCACAAAACCAGCCTGACCCTCTCCTTCCCTGGAGCTGTCATCTTAGAAAAGGGTACTATGTCACCTTGTGTGGGGCAAAGGGCGGTTGACCTTGTGTGGGTGGCTGAGACATGGATACAGGCAAGGAAGCTTATTCACTCACTCATTCATTCATATTCATTCATTTTGCAAACATTTATTGAATGCCTACTACAAACTGGGGGCCAGCGGGGAATCAAACAATCCCTACCCTCATGGAGTTTGCTTCCTGATGCATTTAAATCAAACTCCCTATTGTGGTTCACAAAACCATACTTTTATGGTTTCCACCTCCCCATCTTCATTTTATGCCCCTCTTCCCTCTCTTACTTTTCTCTAGCCACAAAGGTCTTCTTGCTCTACCTGAGCAAGCCAAGTTCATTCCTGTCTCAAGGCTCTTTGCATTGGCTGTTCCCTCTGCCTGGAACATTCTTCTGCTAGATTTTTCTCATGGTTGCCTCTTTCTGATCATTCAGGTCTCTGCCTAGCAGAGAGAAAATTACCCCAGGTGGTGGTAAAAGCTAGTTTGAGTGTTCTAAAGTGGGAAGATGCTGAAGAATTGAAAGGAAACCAGTGTATCTGGGGTAAAGGGAAAAGGGAAGTGATTTCTCATAAGTTCTCCTGAAAGTCAAGCATGGGATGAAGGCTGTGATCCAGGGAGCATGGCTGAGGGTCGGAGAAGTGAGGCCCAGGGGAGATCTAGTACATCGCCACTGCGAGCCACCAGGGAGCATCCTAAAACACATTATGATTAATATTAATATTATGAAGGAAAAGGGGAAAGTTTATCAGGCAGTTCCTATTCCAGCTGTCCCCTAGGACAATTTCCCCTAGAGCTGCCTCTCAGGTCTTCCCGACCCGGTGCTTTACGCAGGAAAGCCAAGCAGTTCCTGGGCAGCAAAGCCCTGGGACAGAAAGCCAGAGGGTAAGGTCAAGGACCTGGGGAGGAGGTGCTGTCAGATGATGTGAACTGGTTGAAGCCAGTGTGGCTGCTAGCCACAGCAGTGGCTGGTGAGGTGAGGTTGAGAGAATGTGAAGTGGCACACAAGAGGTGTCTCATGAGTAACAGGAACACACTGTCAGGCTGGAGAGGAGACCAGAGATACAAGGGATGAATTGTGCATGTCAGAAGCGGGTGAAAGCTGGTCTGCGTAGGCAAGAGTTCCTGATACCTGTCGAAGAGGGAACTGTGGTGGTCTGAGTCCCAGGAGGCCACCCCTTCTTTGTGAGGTGCCCGGCTAGGCCACTGACCTCCTCTTCATGTCCCGAGGAGGCACTCTCTCACTTGCTTTGGTGTTTACTAAGTAGGTGTTTTAAGTATTCCACAGCATCATGGGAAGGGTAAGGAAGCGGGGCATGGCTTCAAGGTGACTTGTGACTTGAGTTGGGCATAAGGCTGGGTAGGATGCTCATAATATTTATCGTAAGACTCTGGCCTCAGCTTAAGTGTACACATTTACCAGGAATGAGTATCTATTTACTGAGCGTCTGTTTTGTGACCAGGCACTGTCCCAAGTGCTGGGGACAAGGTGGCAGTCACAAGTGCTATTGCCCCAACCCTGACTGAGCTCATATCCCATAACTTGCAGACTTGGTAAGGTTCTGTGGCATCTCGATGTGCACGAAGAACAGGTGGGTGCTATGGGGTGTGTGGGGGGGAGGTGTTGGGGGGACTACATTGCTACTTTGCTTCCTTCGTTATCTCTCCTGTCCCTGTCCCCAATCCTCTCCCCCTAGCCCCACACTGACAGCCCCAGGCAGGCAACCAATTCAACCCCCTTGAGCTGGGGGCCAGTTCATTTTCACTTCTCAAGAAGTTTAATTTTGCCAACAGCCAGAGGCAATGACAGCAGCTCTGGAAATCTGGCTGCTGGTAGACTGGGTTGGGGTAGGCAGCCCAGAAATAACTGCTTCTTTGAGTGTTTTATTGGAATGTACACGTGCTTCTTGCTTCTTATGAGGGCCATTCCCTCCCAGGTTCCTTCTTAACGTGAGGAATGAATTAGGCCTGAGAGTTGGTGGGCCTGCTTGAAGGAAAGGACAGAAGGTGGCTGGGCCTCAGGGCGATAGCTTGTCCATCCTCCTTTCTATAAGCCACATTATTTAATCAGGGGTTTGAGAAGCAGCAATCCAAAGCCTTAACAACTTGTGGTCACACAATTTCCCCCAAGGTTGACCTCAAACCCCCAACTTCCCTGGAAGTCTCTTGCTGTGCTGGCTGAGGGTGGGCAGCCCTGAGCCTCAGGATCTGAACTCTGAAGGCTGCTTTACTCTAAGAATCTCGCCATTGTTGCTGCCCTTAGTACTGAGGAGACCTGAGTCTCTTGTTCTGAATAGGGAAACAGAATGTTGATGATGAGTTCATATTCTTCCAGGTGTGGAACCAGCCAGATGGATCCCAATACCCCATCCTGGCTTTGTCCACCAGATTTGTGACTGCACCAAGATGGCATCTCCTTTGAAAATATTGTCAGGGGTGAGAGGCAGGAACAGACCGAAAGTGTGAAGGAGAAATGACTGTAATGAAGGAAGAGGTTTCATTTGTGTGCCCCATCTGGAGAGGTATTCTCAAGGTCACTGAGACTAGTGTAGTCAGTGCCTCCCTGACTCCGGGGATCCCATCCTATTTTCTGGGTCCTTGGCTAGGTTAATGGATGAGGGGAGAGGGGCTCCATCTCTGTGCAATTATTTTAACTCTATGCCTCAGCTGAAATCCTCTGGGATTACAGGCCTATTGACAATACTCTCCCTAAAATAATCACCAAAATCATAGTATGATTTTGAGGGACCTAAGCAAATGGTCAGCGTGGGTGCAGGGAACCACGGCCCTGGTATCAGAGAGAAAAAGCTCCAGGCCTGGGGAGTTTACACTGATGCTACTCATAGCTTCAGCCCTCCAGCAGGTCTGCAGAAATGCTGTGCTGTTTCATTCCTTCCCCATCTTGTTACACATACAGCTCCATGAAATGGGAGGAGTATTATCCCCACTTGACTGCAGGAACCTTGAATTACAAGTTCCAGTATGCCATGAACTGACTTCCTTGAATGGAGGCAGCTGGGAAGGAGTAAGTGGCGATATAAATAAAAGAAGCAGCATTTACAAGCATGTGAAAGAGGACTTAGAGAAGATGTGGAGGAGAGACATGCACAGACACTTGGGGGAGATGTTTGGAAGAGTCATATGGGTAAGAGACACATAGGGAAGCTGCTTCCTGGTCCTTGGCAGAGACAATGACAGCTGTTACCTTGATGCGGTACATTTTGAATTTTGAATCTTTCCTTTTGTCCTAACTCTTTGGGACCCACCTCGCCCCTTTCTTGTGGTTCCCTGCCAGAAGATACCTTAGATTTATGGCAAGTTTTCAGGCCTCAGTGGCCCAGCTTTTGGCCAACCCTTTTTGACTGTCCATGAGGGGATAGGTAATTTTGGAAGTTTTGCTGGAAAACTATTATTTGGAATCCTTTCTTCTCTCCCCCTATACACACCAATTCTATCAAAACTCTTTCACAGTAAGAGGATGTTCCCTTCCCTTTGTGTATGCCCACCTGCAGGACCCCCTTTTAGGACATGCATAACTTATCAGTTTGGGGCCCCTGGATACCCCTCAGTTACATGCTAACAGTCCTAATCATAAGTTCCTACTCATTCTTCAAAATCAAATTTGTGATCAAAAATCACCCCTTCTCTGAAATTGTGCCTGATCTCTTTTCAGGTAGAGCAGATCATTCTCCTTCAAGACAATAAATACTTCTCTCTGCAAACAACCTGATGTTGAACAAGCTACTAATTATTATAAACCTCTGTAAAATGGAGGTTAACATAGCCCTTGTGGGCCTCCCTGGTGGTGCAATGGGTTGAGCAAAGTGCTGTGGAGCTGTCAGCGGCTGCAGCGTGAGTTTGATGCCCGGCCTGGGAGGTTCCCACATGGTGCAGCACACCTCTCCTGCCTCGCCCGCTGCTCCCCTCAGCAGTGTATTTCGGTGGATCTGCCTGTTCTTCTCCCCACTCTGTCTCTGGTGAGCCCTCTCACCGCCCCATACCTCTGGCCTGCACCCCAGCTTGTATGCAAAAATAAATAAATCTTTAAAAAAAAATATATAGCCCTTGTGTGGTTAGTGAGGAATCAAGGATAATGTACCTTTAAAATATAGATTATACCTGGCACATGGTCAAAGCTCAGATAAATGACAGCTCTTAGAGTGACAATGGTAGTGATCACACTTTTTCAGTGGTCTGTTTACACATCTGTCACCTTTAATAGATTGTGAGCTCCTTAAAGACAAGGGCTACAGTTGAATCACTGATGTATCCATAGCACCCTGACTGGCTCAGAATGAGCCCTCAATAAAGGGTAAGAAATGTGAGCCTTATTATTAGGGTACTTGAAATTATACTAACTGGTCTTTAGGGAGTATTTACCGCATGCCAGTCACTGTTCCAAACAATTTACTAGGATTATCTCACTTAATCTTCACAACAATTCCATAAAGTAAGTGTTATCATCCCCGTTTCATAGACGAGTAAACTAAACCTTATCTAAGCTAGACTATTTCCAAGACATCACACTGCAAGGGTGAGTGAGTGATGGAGGCAGTTTTGAACCAGGTCAGTCTGACTTCAGAGGTTTTTTAACAGCGCCGTCCTTGATTGCCAACCATGCTCTATATTGTGTCACACTCCTCAACCCACCTGTCTTTCTTCTCAGCCTGATCACAGGAGGTGGGTTTGATTTACTTATGTAGCCCCTAGCCCTGGCACAGATCTTGGCACACTGTAGTCCCCCCAGTCAATTTTCCTTAGATAATTAGATGAGAAAAGGAGAGGGGAGAGAAGACAAGGTCAAGGGCAGATGGTGGGGCTGTGGTGGGCAAGACGTCTTTTGTTGGGAGAACCATGGGAGGTGAGGACAGAAGAGGGTTATGTTCTGGTCCTTAGGTTCTCACGGCTTTCCTGAGGCCTCTGCCATCCCCATCATCCCAACTTTTAGCTGCCTTTGAAGGGGTGTTCCCTTGGTAACAGAAGGGTATGAGTCGAGGGTTCAGGTGGTCCATTCTTCCCAGGTAGCCAACCTCTACCCTCAGAACCCCTGTCTGAGTTGTAAGGGACAGAGAGGTTTGTAGTAGATGAGTAAGTCAGCATTTGGTAAAAGCAAATCCAAAAGTAGGCTGTAGCATCTGTGTGCCTCAGAAGACTAGACTAGGGGTCAGGAGATCACCCACTCTCCCTAACTCAACATTCAGGGCCTGACCTCACTCAGCAGGTTCACAGCCCAAGGGATGACAACCTGGAGGAGGCAAATCTCTGTTCCTCACTGTCCTGTCAGCACCCCAAGGCGGAGGCAGGGCCTGTGCTATGTGTCCATCTGACCTGAAGGCCAGGGTTGTGGGGGGGCTAGCCCTCCCTGCTTCTTCAAGCTCAGCTGGTGGTGGCGAGAGGAAGGGAAAATTTAATTTATATTTCTCTCCTCAATTCAAAGTCTGGGTAGTTATTTTGACTGCTTCACTGGAATATTCTTTAATTCTGAGTTTCTTTTTCTCATTACTGCTGGAAAATTAAAATCTCTCTGCCTTGGGCAAGTGAAGGCTGAGTGAGGGACGGCTGCTGCTGCCTTACATTTCTTATTTAAGTCAATTTGGAAACACCGACTGTTTTCTCTCAGGGCAGGTGACAGAGAGAAAAGGACAGGGCAGACTTCAGCCTCCCTTCTTCCCACAGCATCGGCATTAATCCTCCCATTATTTCTGCAGCCCTCGCTGACCTGGCCTAATCACAAACTTAATAACACCCTGCGCTTATAAAGCTCTTCCCTGTGCATCATTTCCAGCTGATCCTCACAACAGCTCTGCAAGGAGAGAAAGCAGATGTTCTCGTCTCTGTTTTTATTAATGAGGGAACTAAGGGCCTAGCACATTTTACAGATGAGAGACAAGACCCTAAGTCCTCGGGAAGGGGACAGCAGGGTGGGAGTGGTCGAAGCTGTGATACCTCCCCTTCGGGTCTCCTTGCTTTTGAGAAGAACACAGAAGCAGGGATGCCTCTTTCACCCGACCCCCCCCCAGAACACCAACTGGGAGACCCAGTCAGCAGCAGCATGACATAGGCAGCTCCTGTCTCCTCTCTGAGCTTCAACTCTCTGGCGCTAAAAGAGAGCTAGCCCCACATTATGCCAAGGGCCACCTTGCAGGCCTGTGCCCAAGCCCCAGGGGCAGGGAGGACAGGACAGGGGCAGGGAGGACAGCGTTGTCATCTGCTGCTCTGCTCCACCTCTGTTTCTGGTTCTTAGTCCTCCGGCGGTGACTGCTCTTTCCTGTGTGACCACATACAGCTGCCCTTGTCCCGCTCATCTTCTTTCACTGCAGATCTCTCCCTGATCTGCTCACAGTTCAGAGGCAATGGTAGGTCTACAGGGGGTCCCCAGTGTGCTCCAGCAGATCCCTGAGAGGGGCCTGGAGAAGGCAGTCTGCTGGGAGGTGGTGCGCAGAGCCTCAGCAGCACCTTATTTTTACCGAGCATTTTTGGGAGGTGCAGGGAGGGGTCCAGGGAAAGGGAATGCCAAGGTCTGAACAGGTTCCTTTCACTGGGGGAAAACAGGATCTAGGAATGAAGGTGGGGCTGCATCTCATGGAGTATTGAAGTTGGGAACACCAGACTCTAGGGGCACCGCTCTGGGGGCAAGAGCACTTTCACTTTTGCCCCCAACTTCCTGGAGGCCTAGCAGTTTTCCCCTCCTTCTATTCCCTGTTGTGGAATGCTGGACAACAGGAACCTGAGACAGCATGGGAGCCTAAAGCTCTTTAACTGCCTCATGCTTTTACTCCTGCTGTGAAACGACAGTCACTCTGGGGAGTGGGAACCCTGGGTCCACTAGGTAGCTCTTTGTCACCACTTCAACCCCAAGGTCCACCCAGGAAACCCTAAACCTAATCTGAGCAGCAGAAGGGACAGCCTGAGTTATGGGAGGTAGGGGGGTGAGAGGGGTGGGGAGACTTCCTGAGGCTGGTGCAGAAGGAAAGCTGAGGGAGGAAGGAGGAAATTTGTACTTCCTGGAGATAAAGGCATTGATTTGCTACTCAAAAGCAAAAAGGAAGTTGCATGTTGTAGCAGGGGAGGGCAGGCAGACCTGGGATCAAATTTCACCTCCACCTCAAACTGTGAAAGCTGAAGCAACCCCTGGAATCCCGAGTTTCCTCCTCAGCTTACCACAGTGGTGCTTATCCCATAGTGTTGTTGCAGGGTTGAATAAAATAACGTACATAGGATATTTATCGAGGTTTCTGGAATATAGAAGGCATGTAGTAAATGGCTGTTATTATTATTACTGGTATTGGTATTACTGCACAGTTGTAGTTCATGGAGAGTGGGGACGAGAGACAGAGAGCATGGGGAGGACATCCCCAGATAGAGCGTCTCTGCAGTCTCATGAAAGCCCAGCCCACTGGTGCCATCTTGTTGAAACAGACGTAGACGCAAAGGTTTCTATTTCCTTGGGGCAGCTCACTTTACGCAGGGAACAAACAGCATCTCGGGAAATTAGAGTCACAGAGCCTGGGCAGTGAAGTCCCTCTCACTGTTAGATAAAGGCGCCCCTGTTCTCATTCCTGTCAGTAGCAACGGATGACGTCCAGGCTGCTACTGAGCACAAGGGCCAGGCCACAAGGAACAATAGCTGGCAGATACCAAGGCCTTGGAAAAAACTCTCAAGAGAGAAACCAGAGCTGCCTTTGTAGGCACTGCCTTCTCCTTTGTGCCTCTCACTCTGCTCCTCTCCCTCCCAGTTTCTAACCACCCCAACCCACCTCTAAGTGTTACAGGGCAACCCCGATATACAATGGGGTGCCTGACTGTGGGTTCTCAACAGGTGCGCTTAAAAAGAACTTATAATAAGAACAATTGCAGGCACTCACAAAAAGGTTAATAAAAGGGTTATTTACAAAAGGAAGGGAAATAAAAAAATGAATAACTCGGGGACAAAAGAGAAAGTGAGGGAGAGAGATAAATCTCCAAATACGCCCCACCAGATCCGAAGAGCTGGAAACCGCAATGGCACGCGGTAGCCTGGCAAGAAGCAAGAGACCCCCAAGGTCAAAAGCCCTCGTTATATAGCCAACACATGTCTGCTTAACTCCACCCCTCAGTTTCCGGTAATCCTCTCTTCTGGATGATGATGGAATTCTGGGATTCGTAGCCCTAGGGGTCTTGGATCTCTCTGGCTTGAGGTGGGGGGGTCCATAAACCTTCCTGTGGAGTTTGTTGCAGACGTCCTTTTTTCCCCCCAACATAAGGAGGAGGGTGGGCCCAAACTGAGCTGTCATAGGGTAGGTGGGGTGTATCAAAGACACTGGGGCTCTTCTCCTGAGGGAAGTTAATTTGGAGTGTTGGGCTTCCCACTCTATCACTAAGTCTGGAGGTCGCAACTGGAGGGCCAGGAAAATGAAGTGGCCGTCCGGAGATCTGGAGAAGGGAGATGCCACTGCTGCGATGGTCACCTCACCCACCTCTCATTCCAGGTCCCTGTTTCTTCTTTCTCTTTTGCTCCTTCCCATTCTCTTTCCTCTGCCTCTTTCTCGTTTTCCTCTCCTTAGCCATAGGGTGGTTTTTCAACTTCTACTCCCGGACCCCATAAAAACATAAACAGAAGAGTCTCTTTCATTCTCTTGTTCCCTCTCTTCCCACTGCCTCACCCAGAAGCAGTGATTCCTGTGCTCTGACAGGGGCTTAAAAAGAGCTCAAAAAGAAAAGAAAAAACAAAACAAAAGAGAGCGCTCAGTCCCAGGACTAGGGTAGCTCCGGGTCTTCAGGGGCACATACAGGGCACTGGCTATGCTGCACGGAAGAGGAAAGCATTGGCTAAGGAGCACAGAGATGGTTAGACAAATGGAATGCAGTATTGATTGGACTCCGGGTGACTCACTACCTCAGGGGAGGGATCAGAGAGAGTGATGTCATTGCTGGAGCTGCTAGTGACACTGGCAGATGCACCCCATCCCTGCCCTGAGACCTTTTCTGCCTTGCTAACTTCTCTTTGCCTCCCTATTACATGGCAGGGTTAGGGAAGCAGATTTCACCTTCAGTGTCATTTAGAACCACAATGTGGTTTTCTTAGACTGAGGTCTTCCTTCCCACATCCTTACCTCCATTCCCTCTGCTTGTCTTAATAGCTGTACTAATGTGCACATGGGCATCCACTGTCTCGCACACACGTTTTATATGTATATATAGCCCATGTGCACACATGTGCACATGCACACACACACACACACACACACACACACACACTCACACATACTCCCACCTGCCATCTGTTTCATTAGTAGGGGGAATAAACTGGGCTTCTGAACAGTGCTGGGGGGTTCCAGGGAACTGATTCTCCTTCCTCTCATGGGAAGAACTCTTGTGTGTTCTTGTCTGCGGCATCTTGATACCATGTACCTCTTGACTTTAGGGGCCACACAATCAATCCTAGGCAAGTCTAGCATTTGGATGAGCATGTGTGTCCTCAAATATGTGAATTTCTGACTTTATAATCACAGGAAATTGGCAAGGGATGAGGTTGGCAGGGGATGGGGATATATGGAGGAGGACAATTTGAGTACGGCCAGAGACTTTAGAACTGACTCCAAGACAAATGTCATCATCATCCCCCTCACCCACATACTCCCAAATTGAATGTATCTTTCCCTCTACATCCTGGGAAGAGAAAGTGTTGAATATCACTTGTTAACTAAGTCCCAAGACTCCAGCTTAAGCTGGGGTAAAGGAAGGGTTCCAAACATGAGTGTGAATATTAACATTATGTAAATCACATGCAAATGAACTAAAAGCAAAAAATAAATAGTTTGTGGGTCTTGAAAAAGAACAATTAGCCTGAGATGAAGGCAGCGGAGGAGTCACAGCCCACATAATGGGGTGACATCCAGACTCTGAGTGGAAGATGAGTCTAGTCCAATCCTCTGGAGATCCTGGCCTGTGACAAAATGGTAACAGTTTGTTTTGGCCGTAAGAAACTGACAGGTATTTGTCAAATGCCCACTTGACATGGTGGCAGAGGTGAAATTTTTGTCAAGCTAGTGAAGTTTCAGGGCTCCTCATTTGCACAGGCTTCTTCCAAAGCTGTGCATCATTTTATGTTCACAGTTTTATACTCTTTTTCTTAAAGAGGACTCCCTCAAATTGTGGAATTGTGGGGTGGGCCCACAAAACCTGGGTTCATCCCTGCAATGGAGAGAATAAATTATCTATTATTCATAATTTAGTCAGCAGCCTCTTTTGAGTCTGTCCTCATGGGCCTGCTGGGTGGCATAGAATTGGGGGTGGGGGGGGCCTCCCCGGTGGCGCATCGGTTAAGCACTGCGCTGTGGAGCTGTTGGCAGTGGATGGGAGTTCAACGCGCCGGCCTGGGAGATTCCCACATGGCACAGCAGACCTCTCCTGCCTCGCCCGCTGCTCCCCTCAGCAGTGTACTACTTCAGTCGATCTGCCTGTTCTGCTCCCCACTCTGTCTCTGGTGAATCCTCTCACTACCCCACACCTCTGGCCTATACCCCAGCTTGTATGTGTAAATGAATAAATCTTTAAAAAAAAAAAAGAATTGGGAGTGGGGGGGTGACTTCTAAGGCTGCTCCTGGTTCCAGGACTCCACAGTTTTCTGCCTTGAAGTTGGTATAGGAGGAGGAAGACAGCTACACATTGTTAAAGGAAATGTGTCCCTCTGGCCCAAATCCTAAACTCCTCAGATAATAACAGTATCTTCTATTTGCAGCTGCCTTTGAGAGTTTCTAAGGGAATGGGTCCTTTGATCTTCCCAACACCTTAAGGCAGGAAGGCTGGAGACAACTTATGGAGATTTGTTACAGACAAGGAAACTGAGACTCTGAGAGGTGAAATTACGTAACAATAGCTCACACTCACTGTTTCACACTGTTTGAACAGTACACTGCAGGAGCCATGTCTTCTAATGACACAGCTCACATTCAGGCCCAGTGTAAAAAAGAAGATTGGGGGTGGGGGAGGATGAGTTGCCAGGAAGAGCAATAAACAATGAAGCCCATAGGATGAGGAGTCAGTCCCTTGTCGTTGTCAGAGGCCATAACATTCCATTTTCCTGCATTCTGGGTGCCCACTCAGACTGGTACCTCCATCCCCAAGGCCGTGTGTGTGTGTGTGTGTGTGTGTGTGTGTGTGTGTGTGTGTGTGTGCAGGCGCGCGTGTGAGCACGCGCGTGTGCACATGTTTGTGTAGAAGTACAGAAGTGTCGGTCTTGGGCTCTGGGGCCACATCACAGGGAGGTGAGCTATGGGAGCATCAGGGAAGTGTGATTTAGAGTTTCATTCCCACTGCCCTTCACTGTGCAGCAAGGACGGTTCAATGTAATATATAATTACCTCCACCCAGCAAGGATGCACTGTACACAGAGCTCCCCACCTTCCTCCCGCTCCCTCCCGCCTGTCTTCAGACTATAAATCAGTTTTCAATCCTGAATGCTATCTGTAAATGTTCAAGCTTGGAATCCTCACCTTATATTCCTGCATCCCTGGGGGGTGTTCAGGCCGAGAGGCCCCCACCTCCCCAGTCCTGATTGCAGACATGATTCCTGTTCTCTGATTGATAATGGGAAGGGCAGCAGGGAAGCTAAAATTGATTCTAGGGTCTCTGGGGCTCTGGCTTCAGGAGTGGGGTTGGGTGACTCTACCTACCTGACTCCACTAGGCCAGAGGTGGACACTGCCCAGGGTGTAGCAGGATGGACATGCTCAGAGCAAGAAGGCATTGAAGCTGCTCTTCTTCCAACCCCAGCAGGATGTGCCAGGAGGAAACAGGTGGTCCAGAAGACACCGAGGGCTGATGTGGGGTTGAGAAGGTGCCAGCCATAGCTTTGCCTGAGCTGGGATGGGGAACCTCATGGTGTACCTTGGTGGTGATAAAAGAACCTAGCAGATACCTTGAGAACTCTGATTATCTCTTAAAAACAAACAAAGTTGGAAGCTTTCCTGTCCTCTTTGCTAGAATGACAAATAACCACCTTCACTAGTCTATCTGTACCCACTAATACCCTTTTAACACACCTCTCTGCTGAATGGAGATCAGATCATGCATCTTGCTTTCCTTCCTCCCCTAGTCTAACACCAAATTCCTTACCATGACTCGCAACACCTGATACTGCCCTTCTTAGCCATTATCAACTTCATCACGTGCCAGTCCTCCCCTCAATGCCTTACTCCAGCCATACCACTTTCTGCTGCTCCAACCCCTGCCACAGGGCCTTTGCACTGGCAGTTCCTGCCACCTGAAATGCTCTTCCTCAGGTTCCTACTCTTCCTGGTCCATTCTTATGTCACCACCTTTCCCTGATGACCCATCTGAACTACATGCTCTGGGCTCTGACTTACTACTTTCTATCTTTGCACCCAGTTTGTTCATTTTATAGTACTTACTACATACTACGTAATTCATAATTCTGGTCTTAATCACTTGGTTTCCTGATTTTTGGGTGGGTTTTCCCTACTAGACTGTAATCCATATGAAGGTGGCCACACAGTCTTAGTAACCACTGTATTCCATGTGTCTATCATAAAGTTTGACACACAGTAGGTGGTCATCAAATATTTTTTAAATGAATTGAATGCATGGGAGGTGGCTGCCAGAGGAAGTCTCAAATACTGAAGTTGTCTCTACCTACCCCAAATCTCACTCCTACCTGAAAAGACTAAGGAGATCATACTTGCACCCACCCTGGGGGAATTAGGAGGGCTCCCCAGGGCTTTGGTCCACCTTCCTCTCCTTGGAACAACTCAGCTATGGCCCTTCCTGGCTCTGTCTACCAACTCCCTCTTCCCATTCCAGTCTCTGGGTTGCCATAAAGCTAGACCCAGCCCGAAACAGGTATCAACCTATGCAGACTGGTGGTGGAAGAGGAAAGGAATGTAGAAGGAGAAGGTGAGTATGTGGGTGGGGGACTCAAGCTGGGGGGACAGCAAAGGAGGGGTAAGAAGAAAGCTCTTCCAGGCATTATAATATCCATGAAGTAAATGCAAATTAACCGAAAGCATCTTTTGAATAAGTAGCTTTTATTGCTCTCTAATCCCTAAATGGCTTTATTGACCACTAGGAGCTTCCTGGTGGGGGAGGAGTGGGAAATGTGAACCCACTGTCAGGAACTGCTCTGCGGTGCCCTTGTCCCTTTGCTTTTAGATTCCAGACATGCTTCTTGTGGCTAATGGAACTTGCAGATCTCTAACCTCAGCCTCTACATTCCACTCCTCTGCCCGCCCCTCACCCCCACCCCGGCCTGGCCTTTGTGTTTGCAGGAGGCTCAGGCAATTGGCTACTGTATCATGGGTCTAAATGTTGAATCTCCAGGATTGTAAGCAACTGAGTGTGGCTGCAGTGACACAGCTCCACTGGCTCTCTGATGGCCAGGTACTGATACCGGGAAAATGGGACTTCAAAGTTGCCCAAATTGCTTACTGGTCACTATCTTGGTTCTGCACCCACGTGCGTACTCAGGCTTAGGGAACAATAACAATGGGATTATTTAACAAACAGGGAAAAAGCAAAGAATTACTAAAGTCAACATATGGCCATTTACCTTACTTAAAGCAATGTCCAGTCCTTTAAGTCCCAGAAAAGTAACAAAGGTGGCGTCTTCCCGCCACTGCTGATGTGGAGCTCCTCTTCCAAACAATAGGCCATGTTTCCAAAATGGCGTCTTCCTTCTTCTGCAGACGTGCAACAATCAGAGTGTAGGCCAGGTTCCAACTCACAAGAATGACACAGAACACAACTGGAGGTTCTCCCGGAACTGCCATGGTGTCCCAGCACAGCACCAGGCCAACAACACTGCAAACAGCAACTACAGCAGCCAGACGGCCCAACAGACTGCACTCACACATTTTAGGAAGGTGCCTGCTTTGAGTCTCTGCCTTCTTCCTTAGGTTGCAGTAAAATCAAAACTGGGAGCAGTTTCCGTAGCTCAGCTACTTGCAAAGCCTCCAAAGTCACTAGTCCTAAAGTCACTATAGATTCCAAAAACGCTCAATCCGAAACTCTATATCCCGGCCGCTCAAAACTTCTGGCGTCTGATTTCCAAACTCTCAATCTTGGTGGCTATATTTTCTGCTGCTTCTTTTCCTACATCATGGTGACTGCCTCTTTCATTCCTACGTTATGATGATTGATTCCTCCATTCCTCCACCATGGCAACTGCTTCTTCTTTTTCTACATCATGGCTACTGCTTCTTCTTTTCCTACATCATGGCAACTCACTTCTTCTTTTCCTACATCATGGCGACTGAATCTCCTTCTCCTTCAGTCCCTTTTATTTCTTATCAGACTCCACCCCAAACTGCAAACTTAGCATTTTCCTGGGGCTTTCATTCTCATCAGCAAACCCCTCCAGGGGGCACCACCTTTACCAGACTTTGGACTCAGCCCAGTTACAGCACAACTACCCCGGCATGTAAACCTGGCTCCCCCCCCCACCCCAGGTGTGCTGTGTCTACCAGTGAGTTTTTGTCCATTCATGCACAACCCCAGGAACAAGCACCACTGTGTATGTCTGGTCCCCCTCCCACACCTCCATCCACTTGTGTTCCTCCTAAGGTTGTAGGGAGGTGGCCTCAGCTGGGGACTCATGCTTTCTCAAGGACTAAGGACTTTTACCAAAACGATAATGAAATGATGACACAGGGAGGCCCTGGGTTCTGGAGAGAAGCCAGAGGAGGAGAGCAATTGGGGATGACTTGGAGGCTGGCAGGGTTTGAGGCTCAAGGCCCTTGTCTCTCAGAAAGTCCATTCCAGCTCTGTTCAGATTTTATTTATTTTTTTTTTCAAATATGAATTTCAGCTTTTTTCTTTTCTTTTTTTTTTTTTTTTTTAACATACAAGCTGGGGTACAGGCCAGAGGCGTGGGGCGGCGAGAGGGTTCACCAGAGACAGAGCGGGTAGCAGAACAGGCAGATCAAAAATACACTGCTGAGGGGAGCAGCAGGCGAGGCAGGAGAGGTCTGCCCCACCATGTGGGATTCTCCCTGGCCGGACTTCGAACTCGGGTCGCCGCTGCCGACAGCTCCACAGCGCAGCGCTTAATCGCTGCGCCACCAGGGAGGCCCATCTGTTCAGATTTTAGAGGATAAGTGGACAAGGACAAATAAGGCCTAGGGTATGTTGGAATCACATTATCAGTATTCCTCGCCTAGCCTGCCTGCCTCTTCCAGAACCCTCCATTCCTCTGCTTTGCTCTCTCGCTCACCCTCCCAAAGCACTCACCTTGACTATGGAGGTATGAGGTATAAGACTGGTTCTGTAAGAGGGTGGTCCTCAGGCAAGGGGAGTGTTTCAGGATTCCTGCCCCCCCTCCAAGGGAGGGTGGAGCTGAGCAGGAGAGATAAGAAGACAGAGAGGAGAGAAAGGAAGAAAGGGAGCAGGATGGAGAGCCAGAAGAAGAACAAGGGGCAGAGAGACATGTGAGGAAGCTGTACCGGCCTGAACTGTTTGAGACAGATGTGGGTGAGAGACCCGTGGGGAGGTGACTATGGAAACGTTGATCTTGGTTTTGATTTTGCTCTTTAACTCCCAGAATCATCTGGCTGTTTGTGACCCTTTTCTACAGGTCCCTGCCGAAAGGTGTTTTAAACTTGTGGCAGGTTTTTGGGTCTTGCCTTGGGCCAATCCCATTTGGGTGGTCTTTTGCCCACGAGGTGATGGGTAACTTTGGGTGCTTAGTTTAGAAACTATATGCTTTGTTGTTTCTGTAGTATCACACTAATTGTATTAAAGTTTCTTTTTCCACTTAAGGTCTTATATGTTTTGTCCTGATGCAGCAGATGGCAGAACCTATTTAGAACGGGCAGGTTTTGGGGGTTCTAGGGGTGCCCCTCTCCCTGCCCTGTAACAGATTCTGCACTCTCCCAGCATCTGCCACCCCAGATCCAGGTCCTGCGCAGAGCTGGAGGGAGAGGGCTGCTCCTCAGGGTGGGATAACATGGAATTCTGAGAGGGCAGGGACATGTAAGCAGGCCGGGGGGCACCAAAACAGGAAAGCTGTCCCTGGGACAAGGAGCTGTCAAGGTGAATTGGCCTCAGTGGTCTTTTATAATGGGTTTAGGGCCAGGAGAGTCATCACGGGGAAAGGTGAGGGAGGTCCATAAAGCTCGCACCCATGCTAGGGCCTCCCCAGTGGCGCAGCGGGTAAGCGCTGCGCTGTGGGTAAGCACTGCGCTGTGGAGCTGTTGGCAGCAGCGATGCGAGTTCGACGCCCGGCCGGGAAGAATCCCACATGGCGCGGCAGACCTCTCCTGCCTCGCCCGCTGCTCCCCTCAGCAGTGTATTTCTGATCTGCCTGTTCTGCTCTGAGGTCTGTCTCTGGTGAACCCTCTCGCCGCCCCACGCCTCTGGCCTGTACCCCAGCTTGTATGTATAAATAAAAAATAAATCTTTAAAAAAAAAAAAAGCTTGCACCCATGCTAGAGGGATCTGGAGATCATAAAGCAGATTCGCAGAGAAGATAAGTGCTACCCCCTCCTAAAGGTTTCAGAGAAACTTCATTCAGCAAACAGGAGCTTGCTTCACTGGTAAGTTCCTCCACCCACTGCAGCCATTTCTCCCCAAGCTGGAGCGCTCTGCCCCCCTTAACAGCATGGCACATGAGAGTTCAATAAATATCGCTATTGTGAATATTAGCATAATCTCCTGGTAGAAAGTCTCTGAGGGTGGTCCCTGCAGAGAGGACCTCCCTGAGCCTCTAGGACCCTGGGAATCTGGAGGGAAAGGGGAAGTGGAGGGGCAGTGTGGAGCAGGCATGGCACCAAACTGCTCAGTTAGAGCATCAAGAGGCAGGGACCCTGAATTCTGCTGTGGCTTGTTCTAGCTTCCCAGGGGTGTCCTCTCTGAGTCCTGCAGAGAGTCTTCCCTCTGCCCCAGGCAGGCCTGGTGACCTTTTGCTCAAATCTGCAAATATATTCCTGGCTAGTCTTGGAAATGAAATTGTGCTCAACATTTGTATAGGGCTTTTCTGTCGCCCAGTTCTTTACAGACATTAGCTAATTAAATCGAGGATAGGGAAGAGGAGGGGGAGAAGAAAGAAAGGAAAGTGGAGGCAGAGAAAAAGAAGGGGGAAGGAGGAGGAGAAGTCTCTGCAGGCAGGGACTCCAGGTCTTCCTGACCTAACAGCTCCAGTCTCGTTCCCCCTTTTTCCCTGCAAGATTGGACTTACTCTGCAGAGGAAGCAACACCTGGGCAATTGGCCACTAACTCAAAAAGCAAGGAAAGGAGGGAGTTTGACGCTATACTGAATAGATAAGGCTCTTCCTAGTCATTCTATCTGTCCCACTGACAGTTATATTCAGCAACTGGTTCAATCTGAAAGTGCAATTAGGAGTCTGCCCCCTTTTCCCCCTTTGGAGGAGGACATGAAGACAGACAGTAATTAGAGCCAGAGCAGGTCAATGATTCTTCCTGGAGGGCTAAGGGGGAGCAGGGCCCACAGCTGTTCAGCCTGGTCTAGGGAAAGAGCTGACCTCTTAGCACATCTGGGAGTCCCAGCCTGGACAGCAGATCCCAGCCTAGACAGGAGCCTCTGTCCCCACCCTACTGTGCTTTTCCTGATCACAAGAGTAGGAGGGGAGCCATCCCAGCATGAGTGGAATTTCTTTTACCACCCCCCCCACCCTATCTACTCCCCATCATCCTCAGATTCTGCCTGTGCCAGCTCTGAGTCAGTGAGTAGCGGAGCTGCCCTGCAGTGGGCAAGGAGTCAGTTCCCACCTGGGGAAAAGGGAGAGAGACAGAAGCAGAGATACACAGAGACAGAGAAACACAGAGAGATAGCCGGAACTAGGGCCAAGGGGAACGGCCAAAACAGAAACAGAGACTGACCTAGTGAAGAAACAGCTCATATTTCTGAGACTGTGGTAGGAAAAAAGGCAAGGAGACTAGAAAGAGAGAAAGAAACAGTTTCACAGTACCAACAATAATGTCAAGCTGAGGGGCAACCTATGAATCCCCCAGGAGGGGAGAGCGCCCCTTGGCCTGGAAGGAGGTCACACTTCCCACTCTGGAAGGGCGGCATCCACAAGCGCCGCCACCACAGATGTGTGAGTTCCTTTAAAAGGCACATTTTTTTCTCCCCCGGGATTCTCTCATAGGAACGACAGCCCTTCCTCCTCCTGAGAGTATCCACAACACCCCCCCACCTCCACCTCAAACGCACACACACCCAGGCCTGCCCCTGCCCACTCTGATCCCCTCCGCCTGCCTAGTGCTTATTGGGGAGTCTGCAATTCTGGAGGCCCTGCCAAGCCCAGAGGAGAAGGGCCTGACTCCCCTCGCCATAATTATCTGTCTTACAAAAAATAGGCAGTGAGCATCATAAAACCAGTTAAAGCTTCCGGGCCAGGGCACCAGAGCAAGCGGGAGTCCAGGTCACTCTGGTGACAGTGGGAGCCAACGCCAAGGGCAGAGCAATACCTAACAGCTCCCTCTTCTCAGGCCCAGCCCCAAGGGCTGGAAAGCTCCTGCAGATGCACCAGAACAGGGTGAAGTCAGACCCAAGGAAGGACTGGCTGACTGGCTGCCAGGGATGGGTCCCTCCTTTCAGTGACAGGCAGACCTACAGAGCCTGGTTCCTCTTTCCATAGCCCTCTCTGTTCCCAAAAATCTCAAGAGCTTTCCATCAAGTTACCAAGGCAACCTCAGCCCAGCAAGATTCACAGTGTAGATGAAGCGAGAGCAGACACTGGCAGCAGCCCCATGACAGGCAGAGGCTTTAGGCCAGAGCAAAATCCCATGCTCCCTAGCCAGTCTGTTTCAGGATCTGTTTTCCTGCTGTTTTACACAGCCTGGTCCCAGGTAGGTAAGAACACAGCATCAAAGCTGCCCTCCTTTGGTGGGTATGCGGGAGGGAGGAGGGGGGAGTTCTTTGCCATCTTCCCAACAGTTATAGCTTCTGGCCTAACCCAGGGAACAGGGGTGGCTCTACTTTGAAAGGTCAGTGGAACTCACTTCCATAACCACTCGTTCTCTCCAGGATGGCCCCTAAGGAGGCAGTATTGCTAAAGAATCAAGAGCACGGACTGCTTAGCAAGCAGACAGAGGTGAGTCGGATCTTGGCTTGGTCACTTTTAAGACTGTGATTTTGGGCAAGCCACTTCCCTCTCAGTCTGTTTTCTTTCTTTTTTTTTTTTTTAAGATTTATTTTTATTTATACATACAAGCTGGGGTACAGGCCAGAGGTGTGGGGAGGTGAGAGGGTTCACCAGAGACAGAGTGGGGGGCAGAACAGGCAGATCAGAAATACACTGCTGAGGGGAGCAGCGGGCGAGGCAGGAGAGGTCTGCCATGCCATGTGGGATTCTCCCCTGCTGGGCGTCGAACTCGCATCGTGCGCTGGCTGCCGACAGCTCCGCAGCGCAGTGCTCAACCGCTGCGCCACCAGGGAGGCCCTCAGTCTGTTTTCTTAGCTGAAAATGGGGATAATATGTATTCCCAGGACTTAATAATATCATATGTATGTTGGTGTAGGGTCTGATACTGGGTCAGTTTTTAAAAAATTAAAACTCAAAATTTTATCATTGTTATTACTATTTTAATTTTTATTATCATTAAATGTGCCTCTATTTACTCATATGTAAAATCAGAATCAAGATTCAGTGGGGGAAAAAGAGTGTGCTATCTTATTTAAAGATTATACAAGATTAAGCATGTGAAATGCTTAAACCAAACCTTTACCCGTATGATGTACTCAAAGAAAGGAGTTATTATGGTTACGATTTCTGCATCTCCCTTCCCCCCCTCAACCCCTTCAGATTATATGCCAGGCATTCATCACTGAGCTGGCCCAAACTCCTAGTTCCCCTCACAGTAGAGGTCAGGAAAATGGAACAGGAAGTGTGTGTATTCTGGAATTGTGTGTGTATTTCTAATGGCCGTGCCAGTGAACTTCCACCTCACTTCTGGTCCAGGAATGAGTCACTGACTTCTGTAACTCCCTCAATTTCTGTCTCAGGAACCTGAGGTTCCCTGGGCAGATGATGTCAGGCTAAAGCCCAGTATCCCGGAGAAAAGGGATAAATGATCATTCAGAACGAAAAAAGGTTTGTCTCAGCAGAGAGGGTCAGATGCCAGGCTGGGGGAGGGGACACAGGGAACTGATGAAAGGATCCTAAGGGTGGGGCTGAGATGTACTTTAAAGGTTCTTGATTTTTGTTGGTCCAGTTGAGGCCTCATTTCCCTGAAGAGATCTCAGATATGGTTGAGCAACTGCTAACTGCTCCCAAACCCTCATTCATCTTCCTCCCTGAAAACACCAACATTTTTTCAGGGCCCAGTTACATGTTTGACCCGTGAGACCTATCAGTAGGTTGTGTGTGATGCAGTCTTCCTTGTTCACCGCTCTTTCCACACATCTGTACCTCACAGGTTCAGCTGCACAAGAATTGCACAGTGGGTATCCCAGGGTCTCCAAGGTATGCAAACACAAGCTAAAAGGTGGGCTAAAACTGCAGCTGGAAGAACTTAGTGAAACCTCAAAGAAAATGTCTTAGTTGAAAGAGCTGGGAGATAGATATAGGGAAAACACAAACAAACTATGGGATTTGCTTCTCTTCAGATTTTCAGTCAGAGAAGGCCCCCTCCATATGCTCTACAGACCTAGAGAGTTTGAGAGTTAATGCCTCAGTGGGGCCAGGCTGGAGGAAGGTATTGCCAGACCTGACCAGGGTCTGAATACTGGGCTTGTCTTTCCTTCCTGTTAAACCCCTTCTTAGCCTAGAAGACCTACTGTCTTTTTTTTTTTTTTTTTTACTTTCATGTTGAAGATCTGGGGTGTAGGTCAGAGATGCTGGGGATGAGAGGATTCACCAGAGACAGAGTGGGGAGCAGAATAAGCAGATCTACTGAAATATACTGCTAAGGGGAGCAGTGGGCAAGACAGGAGAGGTTTACTCTCTGGCCTGGATTGAACTCAGGCCATACCGGTGACAGTGCTAAAACTTAGTCTCTAGGCCACTAGGGAGGTCCCCAAGATCTACTGTGTTAATACAGCAATCCCACGGCCCTGTCAGATAAGGCTTGGCATTGAAGGCCTGAAACTTCCTACAGAACCAAAGTCTGGGTTCTGATGTTAGAGACCTGATCTAGGATGACTCCAGATATGCCCTCTCCAGAATACATTCAGTGTCAGGCCTGTCTCCTCAGCTCTGCTGGCAATAAAGCCTTTGTCTCCAGCCCAAAGAGATCCTGTCCTCCATATCAGCCACCATTCCCTGAACACTCCCCTCCCCTACTCCACTTCTTTGGACAGGGAGAAATTGGAGCAGTGACAAGTCAAACAAGACAAAAGACCAGGCTTTTTTCCCTGTGGATGTAAAACCTGATATAAACATCTCACTCCCCTGTGCCCATAAATCAATGTCTACAAAGGTACCATTATTGGAATTCCTGAGGATGAGGTGGCTTTGGGATGACTGGATGGGGGAATGAGGAAGTCTGAGGGAGACAATTAGAGAGAAAGCAGGAGTGGGATCCTGGAAAGTCTCCTCTTCTGGGCTTTTCCTCAGGGCAGTGGATGTCCAGAAAGCCTCAGTTGTGTGGCCCATGGGTCAGGAATGTGCCATATCCCACCCACCTGCCCAGCATTCCTGCCTCTCCCATCCTCATGTTCCTCCTAGATAGATCCAAAATAGTCACAGATGACTATGTTAGATCTGGGAGAAAAAGAAAATGCCTTCTTTATATTTTCATGATAAATAACCTAGTAACAGGGCATGGGCAACAGAAACACAGATCAATCTGGAAATAATTTTGAAGAGAATTCAGTTTCCTGAAAGATAGTCAAACTAGGGTCAGCTTCTGCGGACTGGCAGGGAGCCAGCAGTTACACTGTCCCCCGTCCGGGACCAACCTGGCCTTGATTGTGCCTCCCGGACCGAGCCCTGTCCTATTAGCTGATTTCCCAGAGGTAGATGTCAGATTTCTTCCAACACAGGGTGTTTCAGGGACAACTCAGAAAAGCCAGTTTTCTCTCATTTATGTCTCTGCCTGGTAGAAAAAAAAATTGCTTCCAGCTCTCAAAGAGCCTGCTCTGCCCTCAGATTGACAGGTGGACAGACGAAAATTTCCAATGTTCTCAAATGCAGCCCCAAATCCTCTCCTGGGATGACCCAGGAGCGCCCCCTGCTGTCTGGTTTGACTGCAGCTAGGCGGGATGGAGGAAGGACTTGTAGAGTCTACTTGCCCCAACAGAAGGGGTGGTGCTTTACACAGTCCCCTCTATATACTGGCAGAGCCTGAATCAGAATTGCATCTCCCCAGGGTAGCCATGGAAGGGAATAATCATGGAGCAGTCAACCTGAGAGAAGGACTCCGCACAGAGGCCCTGCAGCCTTGTCTCTGGGCACAGGCCCAGAACTCTGAGGAGGCCTCTCGAGCCTACAGATCCCTGGCTTCAGGAGAAAAGTCATGTTCTATGTAGCAAATCAGTCTCCTCATGAGTCTCAGGGAAACGGGACTGTGGCACACTCAGAATCATCTCAGCAAATTTCTGGTGGGGGAATCTGGCAGCCCTAGGAGCAGAGGGGAGACCCGACTTCTCCCCAGCAACTCTACCAGGTACTGATGGGACAGATCCAAATTTACCACTGACAGATAATAATAGCTGTTTCCAAAACATGCTCCATGTCAGTAAGCATAGGAGAGACTCAGCTCGTTGAGTCTCAGCCAACAACCCATGCACCTTATCTCCTGACCACTCACTGCTCCCCACTCTGAAATCTTTCTGTAATCTCTTTAATTGGATTGAAATCTACCTTGATGGGTGGATCCCAATTTGTGGCATCTAGAAGGAAAGATTTTCTTCAACATTTCCCGTATTCAAGATCAGAAATAAGGTTAGAGGGTTGGAGGGGGAGAAAGGTGACTGAGAAAAGAGAAAATTCAGAGGGAAGAGGAAGAAGACTGAGTGGAAAGGTGACCAAGTAAGACCTAAGTAAATATCTAAGAAACCAGTGACTAGCTGGAGAGCTGAGGAACAAACCTCAGCATTATGGATAGTCCTGACTGCATCTCTGCACTCATTTAATGCACACATGCATGTGTGTGTATACACACACACACACACACACACACACACACACACACACACACACCCTTAGATTGTGGGGCACGCCGGACTCTGTGGGATGGAAGAGGTAACAATCATCTCTTGGCCCAAATATTTCCACCTCCACACGCATAATTATCTCCCCGCTGAACATCTCCCAGCCACCACCCCTAGCCTCCATGTCTTACAGATATTAGGTCTTTGTGCTTTCAAAACAGCACCCACCCTGAGACCCCGAGGGAAGTGAGTTAATCTTCCCTCCAGAGCACTACCCCATCAAAATGCCCCCTTTAACCTCCCTTCCCCTCCACCTCTTTCATCACTGCCAATGACAGCTGCCAAAACAGCTCTCCTCACCCTGAGCAGCATACTGAAGGGGGTATGCCTACTTCCCAGGGCTGGAGACAGCTGGGGGTGGGGTGGGGGTTTGGAATTAGCAGCGTTTCCAGCAATGAGGAAACTCTGCCTCTTTTTCCCCCGTAATTAAGCAGGCAAAAGGAAAAGCCTTCCCAGTCAATCTTACAGCCACTTTGCAGTCACCCAACTTCCCCAAAGCCCTGCCCAGGCTGACCCCAACTCTGTCCTCCCGAGGCAGCCTGTATTTCTCAGACCTTGGGAAGTCACTTCAGGATATCTCACTGCAAAAGACAGATCCTCTCTTGGAATGCAGGGAGACAGTGATAAATTCGCCCACACAGTAGCAACCCACTTCCATTAACTCCTATGTCCAAATAATTTCTTTAAATCACTAAGGATGAGGTTGGGGGAGGGGAAGGCAAGTCTGTGACATCAATCTTCAATGGGGATTCCTCCTCCAAACCTGGCTAGGGCCAGGCAAGAGAAAAACCCTGCATACATACTCTGGGGGATTTAGGGGCAAAGTTATGAAAATGAGACCTCACCCCCCTCCCCCATGGCCCTCCTAGTCCACCAGTGCCTCCTCTGACCTAAGTTATTTTCTACCTACACAGCTCCCCTGGGTCTTTTGAAAGACGACACAGATAGAGGTTCATGTATCCCTTCCTGGAGATCTCGGGGTTCTGGCTGCTTCTGGGCTGCTTCCTGGGGACACCCCAACCCTTCAGGCAGACAAAAAAAGCATCTTCTGTCTCAGTGATGGAAACTAGAGTTGGGGTAGAAATAATTAATGAGTCATTAAGTCAGCTATGGAAGATCTGTAGGAACAGACAGGAGGTGGGGACATGGAGAATTGTCGGTCACTACGAAAAAAAAACAGTCCTTAACCCAACCAGACCTCAGAAGCGATAGAGTCTACAATAGATAAAATTCCACAAAGGAATTAACGCCCCCCCAAAAGAACACTATATAAAGATACCCCTTGCCCAGGCAAAACACAGGTCTTGCCTCAAGACTGCCTATCTGCCTATGCAGGCATCTTTTTTCTTTTGCCTAAAAAAACTGTCCTTTTAAAATTTAGCCTTTGCCTGTTTATGTCTCTAAAAGCTTTTTTTCTTTAATAAACTTGCCATGTGCCAATGAATGGGAAATTGTTGAAACTTTTCTCAGAGGGAACCCAAAGACCCCACTCATTCACTGAACCCCATCAGCAGCAGCATTGAAGGGGACCCAAAATGACAAAGTAGAAAAAGAATAGCTATTACCTGTACTGCAGCCCCTGGTTTACTCTTTCTCAAATTACCCTACTTAGAGGGTAATTTTACAGATGAGGAAGCAGAGAATCAGAAGGGTCAAGGTGTCCAAAGCTACCAGTAGAAAAGGGCTGGATCTGTTTCAGCTGCTTTAAGATCATGTCCTGATACATGACATTTCAGCTGTTAAGTGCCCACCTACCCTTGACTACAGGTCTCAGGATCATCAGCTCAAACCTATAGTTTTAGCCCCTGCCCTGCTTACAATGCCTGCTTCCAAGTCAGCCTCCATCTGAGAGGTTTATACATTTTGTGGATGGGCCAGGTGGGACTTAGAAGGCAGAAGGGATGTAGAAGAGAAGTGCTGGAACTTCTCCAGGGCCGAGGAGCAGGAGAGGGCAGATAAACTACACAGGCCATGTGGGAAGGCTGGGTCAATGGAAAAGTACAGTACAACCTGGCTTTGCCCAATTGGTAAGCTGAGCATTTCCTCTTCCTGCATTCTCCACATCTCTCTCCAAATTTCCTTCTTCAGATATGATTCTTTCCAAGTGGGCCTTTCCCTCATGAAGGAACTGGCATGTGGCGGGATGCTGTGGGCTGATTACTGACATTGTAGCCCTCTTCCAGCAGCAGCAGGCTGGGGAGCTGGCAGCCCAGACCATAACAGCAACAGCTTGTGATGTTCCTTTCCAGCAGATTGGTGAGGGTTTCCCCATGGTTCAGACCTGAGGCTAAAGAGCCAAGATGGAAAAAAGTAGAAAGAGGAGGCCCTTGAGCTCTTGGCCAATCAGCTGGTTTATTGGTAGCCTGGAATAGAGAGACCCATTTGGACTCTCTCTGTCTGGAAGGAGAAAAGTCAGCATTATCCAACCCTGGGATTCTGATGGCTGTACAGGCTTAACCTGTTCCAGGCCCGAGAGTCCCCAGAAATGAGGGGAAGGTGAGCAGGAACCAGTCACTGGCAATAGATGGCTCCCTCCATGCCTCTTAATAGCAGAAACTCACCTCCTTTCTCAAGCGTTTCATTGAACAGGGTGTGAGAAAATATCTTTCCCTTCCAACAGTTATCATCATGACATGTCAAGAAGAGTAAGACACAAATACTTCAAGATAAGATTAAAGACACGAACTCCTCTTTGAGATTATTATCTGGTTACCCTTAAATGAGGTCACTCCAAATACTCCCTCTGTAGATCAAAGTCACAAGACTCAAACTCTTCAACAGTAAGTGCATTAGTCGCAGCCAACACAGAACCAGAGTCCCAGAGTCTCAAAGTAAATGATCCTCAGGCATAACCTGGATTTTCAGGCCAGAGGCTTTCACACCTATTTGGTAAAAGAATAAAGTATAGGCTTTAGAACTTTGAAGGGGGAAGCAGATGGTACAAGAGAGAGACTTGCATGCACAGAAGTGCTCAATAAATGTTGGATGAGAACCACTGGTACAGGAATACGCTTCCAAAGGAGCCCACTGTCTTCTAATTTGAGGAAAGGAAAGGCTAGAGAAGAAGTGAGGGGGTCTGGCTATTCAACCAAAGTGACCAGGGGCATTACTCTGGCATCTCCACCAAAATGGAGGTGGGACGGCAGGTTACTGTACATGGGCCTCCTACACTGGCATGAATCATTCTCAGGACCCCTCTAAGCCTTCCTGGGCCCTGATCTTTGTCTAGACACTTCCTCTCCAGCTAGGCTGGGAAGTTGGTGCAGATCTTCACAACCTCATTCTTCACAGCGCTGCCATTAAGGAGCCTGATTAGCAGAGCCCCATGCTGGGCTGCTAATGGTTTGGGGACATTAAGCATAAATGGTTTCCCAGACATCGGCATGAGCAGAGCCCAGGAAGAAACAAATATTTTAATCTCGAAGAAACAGAAGTGAGGAAGGAGAGGGGGTTCCCACTGCTTACTCTGCATCTATTATTCTCCTATATTCCACCTACAACAGTTTCTGCACTTCTCAAGTCTAGGGATCCCCTACCTGAGGAGGGGTGTGTGTGGCAGACAGAGAACAGATTTTCATTTACCCAGGCATATGAGAGTGGAAGAGATGATCAAAGATTTATAGGGAGGAAGTTTTCTGGGACTGTCTTGGCCAACAATCCTGATGGTCATGAATTCTTGACATCTAATTTATTTATTTATTTTTAAAGATTTATTTATTTATGCATACAAGCTGGGGTACAGGCCAGAGGCATGGGGTAGCGAGAGGGTTCATCAGAGACAGAGCGGGGAGCAGAACAGGCAGATGAATGGAAACACACTGCTGAGGGGAGCAGCGGGCGAGGCAGGAGTGGTCTCCCGGGCCATGTGGAAATATCCCTGGCTGGGCGTTGAACTTGCGCAGTCGCTGCCGACAGCTCCAAGGCGCAGCACTTAACCGCTGCGCCACCAGGGAGGCCCTTGACATCTAATTTAAATTAATCTTTTGATAATTCAAGATCCAATTCCTCCTAGTTGGAGGGGGAGGGAAGGGCTGAAGTGGAAGATCAAGGATGGGACACCTTTAGGCCCAAATTTATTGCTCTCCCAATGTGGTTCTCCCAGTGTGGTTGTGATCGGCAGCATTAACAGCATCTGAGAATTTGTAAAATTCCCTGAGAAATATAAATTCTCAGGGCTCACCACAAACCTACTGAATTATAGTAAACGCTGGGTGTGACAACCTGCAATCTTGTCTTAACAAGTCCTCTAAGAGGTTCCAATGTACATTAAAGTTTGAGAACTACTACCCTTGGCTCTACCTCTCAGATGGAAGGGGAATATCAAGAGAAAGGCAAATCTTTCCCTTGATTCTACAAGAAGCAGCCTCATTCAAAGGGAGTTGGGGGGTGGGGGTGGATAGGGTATGTAACATTCCCAAAGTGGAGATGCAAAGTCAGGCCTCAGAGTAGGCTTCTGATCTTCTTTGGCTGTAAATGTCAGAGCAGTGTCTAAGTGGTCCTGTTTGGAGGAGTCTGACCTTTTGCATTTTTCCCAAAGTAAGACAGGATAAAAGAATCAGTTGTTATTTATCGCTTGCTCAGCTTTCCTGAGCTACCTCTCCCTCCAGCTGGACCGCCATGAGTCTTTTTTTTTTAAAGATTTATTTATTTATGCATACAAGAACTGGGGTGGAGGCCAGAGGTGTGGGGCTGGTGAGAGGATTCACCAGAGACAGAGTGGGGAACAGAATAGGCGGATCTACTGAAGTACACTGCTGTACCATGTGGGAAGCTCCCTGGCTGGGAATCGAACTTGTGCTGCAGTGGCTGGGTATAGCTCTATAATGCTGAGACTTAACCCGCTGTGCCACCAGGGAGGCCCTGGACCGCCATGAGTCTTACACTCCTTCCCTCTACCTCCCCATACCTCTGTCTACCTCACTCATCTTATATCTTCTCCCTCATTCATTCAGTGGAAACTGGCTCAAACTATTTTAAAAGCAGACTAGCAGTGAATGAGGTCTAATACAGAGGGAGTATGAGAAAGAAGATCACCATAAATGGGGCATCTTTTTTCATGCCCTTCATTCTTTCTCCACTTAGGTCACAGCAGTTCATGGTACAGAAAGAGAGGACCCACTCTTTCCCTGATCTTTTATACCACCCTTGAATGATCATACTTGCAAAGAAAAAAACAAGGGCAAAATCTAGGCTCCTAACCAACCCTGTTTGCTGGGTCCACTCCTGGCCTATAGCTTATTCTCTTTTTATATCACCATACTAGATCCTAACACACGAGGTGCATGATGAATATTTGATCAATTGAACTGAAGGGAGCCTCCAGAAGGAAGAAACTAACAAGTCTCCAAACTAGAACCACAACAGAGACCAAGAAATGGGTCCTCCCTGAAATAATTAGGAAAGTAACCTGACCCTACCACTTTTGAGTTCATGCGCTACCATCTTCATTGATTTATTCAACAAGTATGTATAGCCAACCTGCTTATGTTATAATGGGGAGAAAGATATAGAAAGTAGACATAAACTATTTCAAATTGTGTTAATTGCTTTCAAGAAAAACAAAGTAGGGTGATGGAGCTAGGGATAATGGGAATTGGGGTCAAGAAACCCTGCTTTAAGGAGGAAACCTTTGAGCAGATACCTAAAGGAAGCGAAGGAGCTAGACTTGCAACTGTTGGGGGAGTGTTCCAGGCAGAGGAAACAACTGCAAAAACCTTGAGGTGGGGGTATTTTACAAGGAGAACAGCATGAGTGGAGTGGAAAGAGCAAGGGAAGAAGAGAGCTAGGCTATGAAATCAGCCAGAAATTGGCAATCAGATTACACAGGACTCTGCAGACAGCAGTGAGGATTTTAGGTTTCATTCCGAGTAAGAAAGGAAGTCATCAGAATGTTGTACACAGAGGAGGGACATGTTCTGATATTACAGGACTACCTTGACTGCTGTGTTGAGAACAACTTGTAGGGGACAGAGCAGAAGCAGGGAAACTATTTCAGAGACTATGGAGAGACTACTGATTACCTGCTGAAAATTCATTTTCTCCTTCCACATTTTAGCTGGGTGCAAGGCTGCTCAGACAAAGGACTACATTTCACAACCTCTCCTGAAGCTAAGTGTGGCCCTGTGACAAATAGTTAGCCCACGTGAGCAGAAGTGATATCTGTGATGATCAAGTCAATTCTGCCCTCCCCTTCTTCCTTTCCACAGTCTGGAATCTCACAGGCATGACAGCAGCAGCTGTAGCAGCTCTTTTAGGCCACAAGATGGAAGTTACCAGTTGAAGATGACAGAGCAGTGAGCCATGAACAGCTGGGAACCCTGACATTATGGAGTAACTGTATCAAGCCCAGACTACTTATATTTATACTTGAGAAAGAAGCAATCTTCTATTGTGTATAAAATTCTGTGTTTCACAAACTCTAGCATAGCAGCCTAATTTGTATTGTAAGTAACTCAGAGGCAATTGCCTAGCCAATTAATGATGGCAGCTCTGAAGAGGATGGTAATAGTATAACTGTAGATTGTATAACTGACCAGATTCTGGAGACAATTTAAAAAGGATGGGCCTCCCTAGTGGCACAATGGGCTATCTGCAGCCACTGCAGCACGAGTTCGATCCCCGGCCAGGGAGATCCTCACATGGCGCAGCAGCAGACCTCTCCTGTCTCACCCGCTGCTCCCCTCAGCAGTGTACTTCAGTTGATCTGCCTGTTCTGCTCCCCACTCTGTCTCTGGTGAATTCTCTCACCCCCCCACACCTCTGGCCTACACCCCAGTTCTTGTTTACATAAATAAATAAATCTTTAAAAATAAATAAAAAGTAGAACTGACACCATTTTTTCAGGAACTAGATAATGAGGCATGAGTGAAAAAGAAAAACCACAAAGGACTCTGAAGTGTGAGGCCGCTTAGAGTAGAGCTGCATTTATTACAACAGGGACAACTGGGGAAACACTTAGTTTAAGAGAACTATGGGCAACATATGGATATGAGTCTAAAGTTCAGGGGAGATGTTGGGGCTAAAGATACCCATTTGGGATTTATTAACATGTAGCTGGCTTTAAAGACCTGAGACTGAAGGGCTTACTCAGGAAGACAGAGTGGACAAAGCTGATGACAGTTTGGGGTGGTAGCAGGTTCATCCCAGAGATGGGGAAAATGAGAAGGGTAAGGAGGCAGGAGAACTAGAGAGGGGGTCTTGCTGCTCAGAGTGTTTTAAGAAGGAACAAGCGACTATCCATGTCAAATGCTGCTGTTAGGATGAGTAGGAGGAGGGCTGAGAGATGACAGCTGAAGCTGGAAACTGGGAGGTCTGTGGTGATATCAACAAGAGAATGTTCAGTATAGCACTGAGGATAAGAAAATGAGAAGAGAGGACAGGAAGAGGAGACAACTCTGAATTCCTGGCAGGAAGAAATCACTCCAGCAACCTAAGGTCCACCCTTCCCAGTACAGTTACAAACATTCTGAAGGGCATGAGGGCACCAGCAACAAACCCTACCCAGGTCCCTTCCCCACCTGTCTGAATAACCCTCTAGTCTCTTCTCCCAGGTTTCTCACACTTTGAAGCCCAGACCTCCCTGCAGCAATGCCTCTGCCGTGCTGGTTCCCAAGGCCGCTCTCAAGGACTCCCTGGGCAGAATAGGCAGCCAGGCCTAACTCTCCTGGTTCATAATTAGTACTGCCGCTAACGATGTTTGGCCCCTGTGGAATAGCAACCTGGGAAATTCTGATACTTCCAATTTTCCCCCTCACTGCTTTCCCGGATGCAATTTCCCAGCCAGTGCCTGTGCTCCAGCCCTGGGCCCTGGCTGCCTTCTCACCAGGGAAAATTAAGGCCGTGCCTCAGATGCCATTCCAGAGGACCTAATCAGTTAGCTGAAGTCATCCCCTGGCCATTATCATGGCATTATCATATTAACACAGGCAAGGGAGGCATGAGCATAAAACTGATGACCAGAAAGAAAGGAGCCCTCCCAAAAGAGCTCTGCAATTTCCAGCAGAAATAAACTCAACCACACACTCTCCCCTGATGAAGAGCCTCCCTGGTGCACCTCCTGTAAGAGAAGAAAGAGCCCTGGACACTGCTCTATGGCCTGGCATCCTGAGGCAAGGCCTGGTCAAGTCTCAGGCCCAGCTCTCCTCTGCCCTAGCAGCCATAAGTCCTGGTCTCTAGCCTTGGAAAGTGCTCAACTCATCGCAGTGTCCTCATCTCCCAGCTTGGGGACTTCATTGTGCCATGGGCCTCCTGTTCTCTAGGAGGGGGCTGTGGTGGCCCCTATGCCTCAAGGTCTCAGAGGAGAAGCCAGAGGGTTGCTTTGAGTTAAGAGTACCGGGGTTGGGGCTTCCCCGGTGGCTCAATGGGTTAAGCGCAGCACTATGAAGCTATCCAGAGCCACTGCAGCACGAGTTCAATACCCTGCCAGGGAGATTCCCACATGGCGCAGCAGACCTCTCCTATCTCATCCGCTGCTCCCCTCAGCAGTGTACTTCAGTCAATCTGCCTGTTATCCTCCCCACCCTGTCTCTGGTGAATCCTCTCACACACACACCCCACACCTCTAGCCTGCACCCCAGCTTGTATGCATAAATAAATCTTTTAAAAAAAAAAAAGAGTACCAGGGCTGGTGGACCTTGTCTTCTGCTACAGGGGATAAAGATGAACACCAGTATTATAAGGCACCTTGACACATGAAAGACCAAAGTAGTCTTTTTTAGTGTAAAATACAAATAAAAGTTATGATTTTAAGTGCAAGTTCTGTGGTATAAAGCACATTCACACTGCTGTACTACCATCACCACTACCCATCTCTCAGACTTTTTCACCTACTACAACTGAAACTCTGTACCTATTAAGCCCTAACTCTCTCCAGTAAAGGGTCTTGCATATTTATCTCTTGTGACCTTTATTGTAAGGTTGTAATTATTCCCATGAATGTCCAATGAGGACACCAAGGAGCAGACTGGGAAAGTAGGGCTGCCTTTCTCAAGGACAGACATGCAAGAGGTTTTGAATGCCAGCCTGCCCAATTCCAAACACTGAGCTCTTTGTAGTTCCCCACCCTAAGCTGCCCAAGGCTTAAGGCGACTATAGAAACAGCATGGTCGAGGGATTTCATTGACTACTAGTGACTCCACCTAGTTGGTTCTTCAAGCTAGTATGGCTTATGCTTCTCAGGCAATCCCCAAAACAAGATCAGTCACTCTTAGTCTTTTGACCACCTCACAGTACCCAGCTGGAGAGGGTCCCTCATACATCCTTCTTTATATTGGTGCTTCTCTCCAAAGTTCACTATGTTCATTCCCAGGTGTCTGACCCTGGACTCTGTTCAGGAACTCTCCTTCTGTAGCACTGAAAAAATGAAAGGAGAATGGGCCGTGCAATCACATGGAGTTGGATTCAGATATTGACTCTGTCACTCTGTAGTCATCTGAGTCCAATGCTTCCGGGAAAGATGACCCCCTCAAGTTAGCTCAAGCACAGGTTAGTGTCAGATGCATGAGGAGCCACATAGGGCTTCTTATGACACAGGGGCTGGCACCAAAGCAAGTGAGAAATCTAGAATCAAGACTTCTCAGAAGCTGGAGCTCCTCATCAGGCTGTACCTGCCCTTAATATGATTCAGTCACAATGGACATAGCTGCTTGCGTCCAAGGCTCAGGCTGCTGCTGGGGAACTCTGCTTTAGAATGAGGTTTCTCAAAGAGGGAATCTGACTGGCCCGCTTCATTTATTTTTTCAACTAGGCCATAAATCAGAGGTGAACTTACAGACCTTGGTCACAACTTCCCTCTGATCCAATCACCCAGGGAAAAGAAGGGTAAAGGTGAATAAGTGATAGTTTAAAAATATGGGGAGGGAGGGTTAATCATTGGTATAAAAAATGATTTCCAGTAAAGTTTCGGCTAGTATAGAGTCTCTTAAAGGGGACTATGAGATGGGTAGATAAAAAGATCTAATATATTAACTGTGTTACTTACACATGTCACTAAACCTCTCTGGACCAGAGTTGTTTTTTAATCTATACAAATGGTACAGTTATGCCTACCTTATAAGATTGACTAAATGAGAGAACAAAAAAAAGTGCCTGGAACACAATAAGTGTTTAATAAATGTTGGTTTCCCTTCCCTCCTGTATTAATGAAAGACCACTTCTAGTGTTATATTGGCCTTAGCAAAAAAAAAAAAAAAAAAAAATCCAAAATGGAGTTTTGTCTTCTGCAGCAGGTTGAAGGGTCCCTGAGGACAAACATCACGATCATTCTCTTTTTGTTACTCCCCTCTTACACCTCTACTTAACATATTTTATTCTTTCTTACTGAAATAGGCCTCCTAACCAAACACCTAGTGGAAGAGAGATGAGGTATCCTCCATTACATTCCTGAAAGGCCAGTATCGCTAGCTAACCTTCTTCAAGAGCTGTTGGCACATTGAGTGATGGAAGCAAAGAAGACTCCTGTGTCAAAAGATAAATATACCCCCACAGTTAGGAGGACACTTTGATGAAAAGCCGAGAACAAGGCAGCATTTTTCTTTGAAATGCTGAGACAATAAAAATAAAAATAGGTCTTCTCCTATCTCCTTCTGGATCAGAAGACTTACTTTTTAGTGGTTAATCTATGCTCAGGAGTTGTCCTAGGCCTTATTCACTCACTGACTCAGCAAATATTTATAAACTGTCTGCTCTCATGGAATTTACAATCTCATCAGGAAAAGATATTGATCAAACAATCCCATTCATGAATATATAAGTACACAGCATGATGAATGTTATGAAGGAAAAGAACAAAATTCTAGACCATGTAACAAAGATTCTGACCTAGATTCAGGAGTTAGATCATGTTAAAATTTTTTATCTTTATCCTGAGAGCAATAAAAGGTCTTTGAAGGGTTTAAGCCAGGTTGGGTATGATCAGATTAGCGCTTTCAAAACACAATTAAACACAGTTACTTAGCTATAATGAAAAGAGATTGAAGGGACACCTTCCTGGTTGCGCATGGGGTTAAGTCTCAGACTATGAAACTATCACAGCCACTGCAGCACAAGTTTGATCACAGCCAGGGGTCTTCCCACATGGCGCAGCAGACCTCTCCTGTGTCGCCTGCTGTTCCCCTCAGCAGTGTGTTTCAGTATATCTGCCCGTTCTGCTCCCCACTCTGTCTCTGGTGAATCTTCTCACCATCCCCATGCCTCTGAATAAATAAATAAATCTTTAGAAAAAATAGATTGAAGGGGACTATGTGGTAATTCCAGTAAAATCTAATCTTTGACTTTGGAAGTGGTGATGTTAGAGATAGAAGTTATAAACTAAAAAGATATTTAGGAGGTAAAATTAGCAGGACTGATTGAATATGGGAGGAAGGTGAATGTGGTATGAAAAAAGATTCCAACCTGTATAACTGCATGGCAGACAACAAGAAAGAAAACCACAAGAAGCCCTGAAGAACCTTTGAGACACCCAAGTGTTAGGGCTGAGTTGGCAGCTGGATGCCTGAGTCTGGAATTTCAGCGAGAGATCAGAGCGGGAGATAACAAATGTGTGGGTCATTTGCTCAGAAGTAGTTCAAAAGCCATAATGAGTTCACCAAAGGAGAAAGTAGAGGGAAGAAGAGAAAAAGACCTAGGGTCAAACCCCGAGGAACTTGAATCTAGGGTAGTAGTTCAGAGTGTGAATCCTGGACCCCTGGAAGGTCCTCAAGAACGTAAGAGCCCAGGAGGTCAAATTTATTTTCATAATACTATTAAGACATTAATCGTCCTTTTTATTGTGTTGACCATCTACACTGATGCTGCAAAAAGTAACAGTGGGGAAGCAGGCTGGACCTTCACAAATCAAAGCAGAGGTGCCACACGTGCAGTAAAAGAAAAAATTCACTTTCACTTAAAAAAATGTCCTTGATAAAACAGTAAAAATTATTAAGTTTTACTAACACTCCAGCATTGAATACAAAAAAATGTCCTTGATAAAACAGTAAAAATTATTAAGTTTTACTAACACTCCAGCATTGAATACATCTTTTTAAGTGGTCTGTCTGATAAAGTAACGTGCACACAAGGCACTTCCGGTGTATCCCAAGTACAAGGCTTGTCCCCAGGAGAAACATTTTTGTAATTGTTTGAGTTTCAAGCTGAACTAGCCTCTCTTTTCATGGAACATCATTTTTACTTGAAAGAATAACTAGAAGACAAACTAAGATTATCCAAATTTGAGCGTTTGGCAGACAGTTCCCCAAAAATGAACAAAGTGAGCCTGTCATTTCAAGAAAAACAACTGACAGCATTTGTTGCCAATGATAGAATTCAAGCTTTCAAGTGATAATTAGAATTTTAGAACACTTATATCTGCCATTATGAACTTGACAGCTTCCCAATGCTTAAAGACTTTTCTGGTGAGACTGATGGTGATATAATGAATGTGATTTTTTAAATATTGTATAATGAAATGTATCAACATTTGGAAGATCTGTATAACTCAGAGAATCTATACTTTCCAAATGACCAATGTATGATATTACAAAATATATTCAAAGTGCAAGGTAAACCAGTGGATTTTAATGTAACAAGTTGGAATTGATTGATATGGTTTCAGATTCCACACTGCAACTACCCTTATAGAAACTATCATATGTTGATTTTTGGTGTAGTATCAAAGAAAAATACAAGTAATTCTCTAAAAACTAAAGTATACTTCCTATTTCTAACTCAAATTTATCTTATCACTATTTTCTTTTATGTTGGAAAATGCACTTCTTTTTTCACCAAAAATGTGTTAATAAATAATGGTTTATTATTTTTTAAACAAATTAACAAGTACTAGTTATATTTCTCAGCTTCAATTTTAATACAGTAAATATCGATAGCTTTAACCACATAAAAGCTCTGGGAGGGCTTTGATAATTCTAAGAGTATAAAGAAATCATGAGACCAAAATATTTGAGAACTGCTAATCTACAAGTGGCAACCACCTTGTTTTAAGACGTCATTTTATCCATCTCCAGAACAATCTGGAATAAGGTTTCTCTCCTAATTCATAAGTATCTCTCAAGAAAAGGAAAAGTTATGACTCACATATACCCACAGTGTTTTGGAGCTACAGAGATAGACCCCCATCAGTTCCCAAAAGGGTCCAGGAAAAACCTCCCATCAGAAAGGCTCAAGCCCCACTCTTGTTTCTTTCCCCAAAAGACTAACGGTACAAATGAATCCGCCAAACCCAACATCTTACTCCACCAGTGTCACCAACTCTTCCCAATCTACCCTGGATTTTTCAATCTGAGACTGGTCAAGGCAGTGCTAGAAGAAGAGAGCAGGAAGGGGCAGATAGGGTCAGAAGTGTTTCTGAAATGCCAGCACATTCAATTTGTTGAGTATTTTGTGTGAATTTCCTCTTGAGTTCACAGGCTCCTAACTCAGCAGAATTAAAATGGAATGAAATAATTAGAGCAGCAGGCTGAAAAGATGTTCTGGGCTGGGCATACACAGGAAATGTGGGGCAGGGGAAAGGGAAGAGGAGAAGAGAACCTTAAAACAGAGGGCTGGGCAAAAGACTTATCCCAAAGGTCAGCTCCATGGGAAAGGCTTCCCCCAGCTTCCTAGTACCTGGGTTGGCAGCTCTCCCCTTAGCTCAGAATCCTAAGAATCTACTCCAGGTCTGGCCCTTCACAGTCAGGTTCCAACCTCCCTTTCTAGTCCCCTTTTCAGACATTCCCATGGGAATCATCTTACTTCTACTCATACTAAACTTATCCTTCTTCCGCTGTGCCTTGGGCCTTTGTGCCTTTGCACAAGCATTACACTATACTGAAATAATTGCTCACATGTCTGACTCTCCTATAAGACCAGTAACTCCCCAACCATTGAATTCCATGCATGCATTGCATCCTACTCACTAAGCAAATTGCCAATTCACAACAAGGCTTTCTCCCACTTGGTCGCCAAACTGATCTGATTCCTAAATTAGTAAAAACCCATAATCCCTAAGTTATAAATACAATGATGCATTCTTGTTGTTATAATGCAGTAGTTTCAGTTTAGGTGTTAATGCTTTGAGAGCAGGAGTGTGACCAACTAAGTGATACGACCAAAGGGGTTAGTGGGTGGGTTCTTAGTGCATGGACCATGGAAACTCTGAATGCCTAGCTAAGTTTGATAAAAGCAGGTGATTACTTTCTATTATCTCATAAAAGACAGGGCCAGAAGCTCCTCAGTCTGGGGTAGCAAACTTTTCCTGTTACATTTCCTGATGTTTCTGTAGAATTGCTGTTCTTCTCCCAACCAGATGATAGAGCCCAGACCTCCTGATCCTGTGGGTTCCTGGCACACTAACCATGCTCTATGCTGTGAGGAAGAACAGCCTCTCAGTAGAGAGCAGACTGCTGAATCTTACTTTGTTGGGATCAAGTATTCTCCCCCTTTTCTATTTCTGAGTCTAGTGAGGGTGGAAAACAGCATGAGAATCCGCTTTTGTTTCGATCATGTCTGAAAAATCTATGTTCCCTCAATAAGTTCAATTCTTTGGATGAAAAAGGCCTATGTTAAGTCTCACCATTCAAATGAGAAAATAAACCACTAACCCTCCATACACGTAATTTGTTATTATTATTGTTTTTCCTTATTTCATAATCATAAACTTTGCAATCCAGCTAGACTTGGAAGGGGATAAGGAAAATATGGAGCCCACAATCAGCAATAGTGGTCTTCTTGCTGGTCCTGCCACTCCTGGATTCAGAGCACTCCATGGCTTCTACAATACTCATGCGCTCTTTCACCTTGCCAAAGACCCCAAGCTTGACATGAAACCACACAGTCTTTTCAGTGCAGATGAAAAAGTAGAAACTGCTTCTGTTGGGCCCTGCATTTTCTACAGACAAGATACCAGGACCTATATGTTTTAGGATGAAATTCTCATCATCAAATTTCTTCTGATAGGTGGACTTGCCTCCAGTGCTATTTGGCATATGAAGTCACCAGCTTGACACAAAAATCCTAGGACAGGGCCTCCCTGGTAACGCAATGGGTTGAGCACAGCACTATGAAGCTATACAGATCCGCTGAAGCACAATTTCGAGCTTCCCACATGGCGCAGCAGACCTCTCCTGTCTTGCCCGCTGTTCCCCTCAGCAGTATACTTCAGTCGATCTGCCTGTTTTGCTCCCCACTCTGTCTCTGGTGAATCCTCTCACTACCCCACACCTTAGGCCTGCACCCCAGCTAGTGTATGCATAAATAAATAAATCTTTAAAAAAAATCCTAGGATAATTTTGTGAATGCAAGTAACTTTACAACCAAAACTTTTTTCCTCAGTGCTCAGAGCATGGAAGTTTTCTGCTTTTTGGAACTTTGTCTGCAAACAGCTTGAAGGAAATGTGGCCCAACAGTTTGCCATCAACTGCAATGCCCAAGAACATGGTGGGGCTCACCGTGACTGCAGTGTGAGAGGTGTGGTAGTGTTAGTATTTGTAAGGTTACACGCACAATTTTTAAGATGTGACAAATGATCTATGACTTCTTCTTGTGCCAAATAAATAAACTTTAAACAGGGCCTCCCTGGTGGCGCAGCAATTGAGTGCTGCGCTGTAGAGCTGTCGGCAGCCCGTGATGCGAGTTCGACGCCCAGCTCGGGAGAATCCCACATGGTGTCGCAGACCTCGCAGACCTCTCCTGCCTCACCCACTGCTCCCCTCAGCAGTGTGTTTCCGTCGATCTGCCTGTTCTGCTCCCCACTCTGTCTCTGGTGAACCCTCTCACTGCCGCCCTACGCCTCTGGCCTGTACCCCAGTTTGTATGTATAAATAAATAAATCTTTAAAAAAAAAAAAACTTTAAACAAACAAAAAAAACCCCTACTTTCTACTATCATCTTTTCTCAGAAAAGAATGGGCATAAGAATATAACCACAAATTAAAGAGGAGAGGTTTTATATTGAATATATTTACCTTTATTCAAAGACTCACTACATTATCCTTGTGAAATGGGCCAGTGAACATTTTAGTATGAGGTTTGGAAAGAACCAGCCTAATAATGAGTTCCCTTAAGGTGCGAGTTGTTTCTTTTTTACTTGTTTTTCAAGGACTTAACCTAGAGTTTGGCTTATGATAAGTTCCCACCACATTTCTATGGAAGAAAAGAAGAGAGGAATGGAAGAAAGAAGGAATTCCCAAGTTGAGGGCCATGAAAGGAGGTAGATGTCAAGCACCCTTGTGCTTGGGACCCTGGAATAAACTATCTCCACCCCAAATTTACTCTGTGACTTCTTTCTAAATCAGAGAGAGGATTGTCTTATTGTCTAGTTTCACAGCCTTCAGTAGCGCCCCACTGCCTATGAAATAAAATTTAAGATTTTTAGCAGAGTACACCAGTCCCTTGACAATTGGTCCCCAACATCCCATTCCAGTCTTCTTTTCAGTCACTCACATGTCCCTTATCGCTACTCCTACAAAGCTTAACATTCTCCCCATTTACCCTGCTCCTTTGTGCCTTTGTAATTTTTGTTCCCTCTGCCTGGAATCTGTGCTTTGCCTCTTTTCAGACTGGCTAACTCCCAACTCATCATTTACGAAGACTCAGTGAAAGTGTCTCCTTTCTACCCTCTTTCACTTTAGCTGTTCTAACCTCTCATATCATATGATAATCATAAAATAGCAATTACAGACTTGGATTGTGATTATGTCTATGCCTGTCTTCCTGGCAAGACTGTGCCTCTTAGAGGATAGGAACCAAGACCTTTTCCATTCTTGTTTCTCCATTGCCTGGCACTATTTGTGATAACGAATGAACAGCAAAAAACAAAACGTAACAATGAAACAACCAGCTAACTGTCCTTTCTTATGGGGGCAGTCCAAAGGAAGAGGAAACTATGGATTAGAGGAATAAATTTAGGCTCCTTCTCCAGATGAGAAGCCATTTGAAACAATCCCATTCCCTGACAAAAACCCTAATGAATCCTTCACTACCTTTAATGCCCGAAGCATAAGGAAAATTCAGGAGTCATTTCCCCCCACAAAATTACTTACACAAACCCATTCAACTCTACCTTGAATCAACAATGTCAAGGACACCAAAAGAGGCCTGGTACTCAGTAAAGGAAAAGACAGTCGGGCTGAGGGCTTCAAATTTAGGTTTTTGTTGAAACTGAAGTTATAGTTGAAGAGTGAGTAGAGTCCGGGTGTGGTGATCACTCCCACACACTTGACAAATATAAAATGTGGGAAAACATAACATCTCAACCATAAGACTACCCTTCCCTATGGTCTTTCTCTGCTTGTTCCTAATTATTATTATAATTGTAATGAGTCACTTGCATCAATTCCACAGTAGCTTGTTCCAAGTCTTTCAGCCAATATGCTTAAAAAACGGGGGCATGATGTGCTTCTTGACTCATATCTTTAATAGAACTAGAAATAGCTAAGACTCCTCTGACCCAGACTCCACCTACCTCTGATAGATTAGTTCATTCAAGCAGTTTTTAAATTCTGGGAAGTCAGGGATACCTGTGCCTGTCCAAATCCAGACATATTCGCAAAACCAGGAACTGCTAACCTCGCGTGGAGTCTAACAGCAACGTGGAGCCAACAGTGTGGCAAACTTCTCACAACCCCAAGGCAGAAGGAGAGCTGGGCAGACCAAGAGACAAAGTACACAGAGGTTAGGGAAAACCAAGTGGGAGAGGCAAAGCAAAGATATTCAAAGAGGGAAATCACTAAAGGGAACAGAAAAGGGCCAGAAAACAAAAATGATAAGAAAAAAGAGAGTGGAGAGGTAAATGACCACACAGGTGAAAACAGTGATGAGGAAAGGGGCACGAAGGAGACAGGCCAATCCCATTAGCAGACATGGTCATTTCCTCGAGAGTAGGGGCATATTTTTTTTCAGTACAGCCCCCTCACAAGTCCCCCCAAAGTACTCAGTAAACACTGATTCCAATACTGTTTATGAATAAGACTTTCCACAGAAGAACCCAAGTGTCTGGTTCACCAGACTCCTGGAACTTAGATTCTGGCATTCACAGCACCCTCTAATTTTTTCTTCCATCCTAGGCTCTCAATCTTGTCTTGCAAAAATAGAATTTAAGTTGTAAAGAATTTTAACCAGGAGGGTCTACCCCAGGAGCAATGTGTTGGGGCTATGCCCCCCAAAGGAAGTCATAGACTTTGGTTGACCCATCAAGTTGTGATTTCCAACTATCAGTAGACAACTCCCTTTGACTGGACACAGAGGAAATCCAAATGAAGAATACTGGATGAGGATGCCTGGTCTCCGGTGCACGTTCTGTCTGACTTCCCTTGTAGAGAATGAATCTTCACAGACAACTTCTCATTAATTTCAGCACAAAGGTTGTTTTCCCAGTATAGGTGCCCAAGTCAGCCTCTCTCTGTATCTCCCTCAAGTAGTTATTGACTGAACTTGCCTCTCTTCCCTGCTCTCTTGTCTGATTTTTTCACAGGGGAGGCCTGCAGGTGGGATTGCTCCGAGTAGTCTGCTTTGCTCGGCTTCTCAATGGCTTTGTGAAGGTGTGTTCAAGTCTTTCCCTTCTTTTTTTTTTTTTCTGAAGATTTATTTATTTATACATACAAGCTGGGGTATAGGCCAGAGGTGTGGGGTGGCGAGAGGGTTCACCAGAGACAGAGTGGGGAGTAGAACAGGCAGATCAGAAATACACGCTGAGGGGAGCAGCGGGCGAGGCAGGAGAGGTCTGCTGCACCATGTGGGAATCTCCCCAGCCAGGCGTCAAACTCACATGGCCGCTGCCTACAGCTCCACAGCGCAGCGCTTAACCGCTGCACCACCAGGGAGGCCCAAGTCTTTCCCTTCTGAATCCCTCAAACAATCCATCCCAAGAGTCATCTTGGTAAGAGATCCCAGCATCTTCTAACCTTCTCTTTTATAAATTCTTACTTGATCTCCCTTCAGTTTTGCAGTTAAACCCAGTAAAACAGCTCACATTAAAAAAAAAAATTCTTGGCCTCCCCAGTTGCACAGGGGTTAAAGTCTCAACTCTATCAAGTTATTGCCAGTCACTGTGGCATGAGTTTGATCTCCAGCCAGAGAGCTAACCCACATGGCACAGCAGACCTCTCCTGTTCTGCCTGCTGCTCCCCTCGGCAGTGTATTTCAGTACATCTGCCTGTTCTGCTCCCCACTCCATCTCTGGTGAATCCTCTCACCCTCCCACCCCCGCACCTCTGGCCTGCACCCCAGTTCTTGTATACATAAACAAAAATAAATCTAAAAAAAATCCTTCAGTAACTAGATGACTAGCTCCCAAACTCCAGTCCTCTTTCCCCATAACCAAAATATCAAAGAGCCTTCGAGTTTTCAGTACAGGCCCTCTTTGAGCGCCACCACTTATCTCTACAAAAGCACCGAATAAAGCAAGAGGCTAAGGGCATGCTGACATCTGCTCGTCAGCAGGCTACAAATGATGGCTTCAATTTCCTTTCTCATTTCATTTATTCCCAGGCTGCTCCCTCCCCACCTTCATAAGCCAGTTCTTATTTCAAGAAGTGAAAGTAATAAAGCTGTTCTCCATTATTCATTGGCTCACACGCTTCCTCCCTGTCACAAACCCCTCATGTCCTTTCCTTCCCCTCTTCCTATCACCTTTCTTTTCTCCCTCTGCTTCATCTCTCTCACACTTTCCAGAGGGAATTCAGGGTCATTGATCTTTGTGAAAGTCTTACACTCCTTCTAGAGCCTTCTAGTGCATTCTCAGGGGGCAGTGATGACAGTACTAAATCCATAGTTTGTAGTATGCTTTGAATTTGCTTATTCCCTCATGCCAATGGCCTAGGCCATATGTCCAGCAGTTATGCCCCTTCAAAAACTCGCTGTCCCAGAGAGAAGTAAAAACTCCCGAGGGCATTCAGGGGTCATAATCCAGCTGGGTTTATTCTCTCCCAACAACAGGAATTATCATCACAGAGCTGGAATGATGACAAATACCAAGGCTCTGCCCTGAAGACTGGTTCTAACCTAGGAGCCAAGAATTCCATGGGCACAGCGCTTCTGCAGCACCTGCATAGTCGTTCATCTTGTTGGCATGCTTTGACATCCTTAGGCAGTAAATATAAGGGGACACAATAGAGCACATGGGGAAAAGCACAGGTTTTGGAGTCCATACCTGAATTTAGTTAAACCCTGACACTGCCTACATGAACTTGGTGAAGCTGCTTACCTTCTCGCTGCCTTTGCTGTAAAATAATGGTACTTCCCTGGTTTGAAGGACCAAATGAGATCATATATGCACAGTACTTTATTCAGTTCCTGGTACGTGATGAGCACCAATGAAGTGTCAGAAATTATTATGATCACATACAGATACCATCAGTAAGTCAGATAAACTGCTCAAACCCATTATAGACTTTTAAATAGAGATACAGTCTTACTATTTTTTTAAAGTATTACTCTAGGAGTTGCTTTAATGAATTGCTAGAAAGGAGTGATTTATAAGTACCATATTGTTGGAATGCAAATAAGATACTTCAAAGAGGTGAAAGTAACTTGTTTTCTTGAGTTGGATAAACATTCCCCTTGGGATCTTGTTTACAAACTCAAATATTTTGTAATCAAATAATACAAGATGAATCCCAGCCCTTATTTAGGTGAAATGATCACAAAACTGTATTCCTGAGCTTTTGAGCAAATGAGGCTTTTTACCCTATCAAAAAGGAGCCAATGCTGAAATGAAATGCCCTAATTTCAAAAGGATGAGGGAAAATGTCAACTTTGAGGCTTTTCTTTCTATACATTTTTATTCTACTGTTGTAAAATATTGGGTAGTAGCCAACCTACTGCACAAATACAGTCAATTTTCAATTATTTATGTGTGAGTTATCCAAGGGAGATATTTAACCAACCATGTATTAGCTCCTCTGTGTTCTACCTACCCCTTATCTTTACAACCCTTCAAACACACATATATATGCATTCACAGACACACAGAATTACATACACTAACTCTTTTACACACACACAAACACACACACACACATGAATACCCTGCTTTGTCTAAAGCAAGCAGAGCACAGAACTGCCTATCCTGGTGATTACAGAAGATGTTGGTACCTCAGAAAAGCATCTTTTCTCACCTCACTGTAGGTCTCCCTTTCCTGACTATCACATGGGGAGAGAAGAGAATGGAAAAAGGAAGGAAAGGAAACCATGGTATATATCCCCCAGCCCAGCAGTGCAGGCAGTGAGAAACAGAAGGCTCCTGCTCTCTCTGCTGGCATCTCTCTTGCCATTTTACTGAAATTTTGGGGTGTTTTTCTCTTTGCAGCACCCACGCTCCCTCCCTTTCTGCCAAAGCTCCTTGTTGTGACAGAATGAGAGGCTGGTGAATTGGGGGAGGGGAATACAGCTAGGTAGTTTAAGGGCTGAATTACAGCTCCCCCTCCAGGAGCAGGGGTGGGGGGAGATTAAGCTACAAACAAATCCTAGAAGCCCCCTTAGTACTGAACGTATACAAACTGAGAGCATCCAAATATACAGAGATGTACATCAACCCCCCCAAACACACACACACACACACACACACGCACACACACGTGCATACACAAACACACATGCGAGCACACTTGGCAGGTACAATCATGCATTCAGTAACGCTCAGGCAGGAAATCCCATGTCATTGTGACACAAATGTGCCCAAAGCAAGGCAGACTCCAGGACCCTTCCTTTGATTCCTCCCCTCTCCCTTCTAATGGGCCAGAGAGTACTGCTGGGTACTGAGCTCTGACAGTGCAAGAGAATGGCAAGTCCCTGCTACAGGGACGCGGTTATCACACAGCACTGCAAGCCCAGGGCCCTGCAGCAGCAGAGCTCGCTGGCTGCTCTCTCAGCAGTCTCCACTCAGAGCATTCATGGGTTCCCTCCCAGGATTCCAGCAGCACAGCCTAGAAAAACACAGACACAAGTCCTGCTTAAGGGTTAGACGAAGTGTGGCCTACAGCCCGTAAGTGGGGGCCTCCTCACTTCCCGCAGGCTCAGTGATAGCCTGGGCTTGTCTGAGGGAGAGGCCCTCTACCTGAAGGAAGGAGAAAGGATTCAGGACTTCTCAAAGCTCCAGGAGAACCAGCTTTTGAAAGCAGCTGACACATCTGAATGCCAGGCTGAAAGATGGAGTATCCAACATGGCAAGATTAGACCCTGATCAGGAAAGTCAAAAGGACATTCTAAATTGGGTGAGATGAGGCCTTATGAATTTAGCTGCAAGCACTAAGTGCTTGTCCTTCAGAACCATTGCAGGGCAAGTGCACAGCTTTCCTGCCTCCCTTCTCTCTATTAGGCACCTAGAATATTCCCTGTGCTTTATTTACCTCATCTTATTTTAATTTAAATAATTCCACAAGGTGTGAAGATAGTTGAAAAAACTTGAGGTTCAGAGATTTTTACATGACTTGATCTAGACTTTGATCTAGACTTGATCTAGATTTTACATGACTTGATCTTACCTCCAGCAAGTGGAAGAGCCAGAATTTGCCCCATACCCAGGTTGCTCCAAAACTTTATCTTTGTCACTGCTTATCAGGAGCATGTCACTGGGAACCTCCCATCTGCCTCTGAGTGAGTGTGAGACTCTTTTTGGTGGTGAACATAGTATTGGGGGAGGAAGAAGACAGACAACCTCCTACCAGCTAGCCTTCTTTTAGGCAAAAATAAAAAGTTTTACAGCCTGGGTCTCCTGACCCTCTGTGTGCCCTCTAAGTACTGTGGAATAGGCTCAGCACTCTGGCAGCAGGGCCCTCTCCTGGGTAAGTGGTGCCCAGTGGCATGGGTGATCCATCTAGAGCTATGGCTCCTTCAGGATGCCACACTTTGTGGGCCTATGTGCTGTATGGCTGCAAAAAGCCCAGCCCCGGACATGCGGAGAACGTGTTGAGTCACAAACATTTTTTAAATTAACCAGCACGTGGTGACGCAGGCTGTTTGCTCAGGGCGATGTGCCACCTAAGTTGTAATGTGCCAAGCTCCTTTCTTCCCTTTCCCCAGCTCCTCCCCTCCCCAGGTGCTGGCTGTTACCCAAGTCATCTGGCAGTGAGAGAGAGAGAGTTCTGTCATCCCTTAGGGGCAACTGTTTGCAAAGCTCAACTTGCCAACTGAGCAGCTTCCGCAGGTGCTTTATTGTTTTTTTTTTCTTCTTCCTAAAGTGAAAAAGTAAATCCATTGGTTTTGCTGCCTTCTGGAACACGTCCTAGAAAGGTAGGTACCGAATTTTGCATCTACTTTCAGACATCAGGCATGAGAAGCTACTCCTTGCCTCCTTGGCAAGAACTAAGGGTTAGGCCTTGAGGATGACCTAATTTCAGATTATTCCTCCTTTCAGAAGGGCTGCCAACAAAATCTTATTTCATTTTATCTCCTTTCAAGTAGGGTTGCTCTTCACTTCAGCTCAGATGAACATAATTCAGTGAAAGAATCAGTCAACAAATGTTTATTGAGCATCTACTATAAGCCAGAAACTGTTCTAGTGCAGGGATATGGAGGTAACAAGTAAAATAGTACCCGCTTTCATGAAACTTACATCTTTGTAAAGGAAAACTGGTAAGAAACGAGTAAATAAATAATCAGTGCCCTGATGAATATCAAATAAAATGACACAATAAAGCAGGGATCAGATCAGCAAAGTATGGCCCATGGGAAACATCTGCCCACTGGCAGTTTTGTACATAAAATTTATAAAACAAAGAATGCTCAGCAGAAGACTAATTTATTTTTTCTCTTTCTAGTTGTATTTTTTTAAAGACATTTTAGAACAGATAATATATTCAGTGAGCCTAAATTTCAAAGAAAAAATAGGGGGCCTCCCCAGTGGCACAGCAGTTAGGCACTGTGCTGTGGAGCTGTCGGCAGCAGTGACGCGAGCTCGACTCCTGGCAGGGGAGAATCCCACATGGCGCAGCAGACTCTCCTGCCTCGCCCCCTGCTCCCCTCAGCAGTATATTTCTGTCGATCTGCCTGTTCTGCTCCCTACTCTGTCTCTGGTGAACCCTCTTGCTGCCCCATGCCTCTGGCATGTACCCCAGCTTGTATGCATGAATAAATTAATCTTTAAAAAAAAAAGAAAATGAAAAAGAAAAAATAGGAAAGGATATGCAGAAAAGTCACTCTCCCTGCCCTTTTCCTCAGCTATCCAGTTTCCCTCCCTTTAAGCAACAAATGTTAATTACATGTGCATCCTTCCAGAGAAATTTATTCATATGAAAAGCAAACGCATGTGTATGGTCTATATTTCCCCCCAGGAAGCTATTTTAAATTGGGAGATCAGGGAAGACTTGTAATTTAGGCTAAGTCTCAAATGCTATGAAAGTGCCAGCCAGGAGAAGATCTCGGAACGGATCTCCACAGCAGCTCCAAGCTGTGGGAATATCTAAAACAAAGGTCCTAAACTAGACCAGACATGGCAGATGCTAAGATGAATCTTAAGAAGGCTCAGTGTTTAGGGACACAATGGCCAGAAGGATTTGAGATGACTTGAAGAGAAAATCAGAAAGCTGGAAGTCTCCTCTTAATGCTTTATAATGTCCATATATCCTTGCTGGGGCAAGAGCAAAGTCATTCCTGCTATCTAACTCTAAACTTCTTTGCTCTCCTCTTCAGTCTTAGAAAGGGGCTACTCTAATTTTTAATGCTGAAATTCATCTGCATTTGCTGTATCTATTTGTATGAGCATGGAGAAGGGTCTGGAGCAGGACAAGGATATGGAAGGGGGCTGGAGGTAACTTGATTAGCATTTCTAGAAGCAGTTCCCACAATCAGAACTGTGTCGAGTAGTTCATAATGATGATGATTACCAACCTAAACTGAGCACATGAGTCCTTTCCTGGTAGCAAAGACAGTGATAACTAACTCTTCACCCAGGGTTTTGCTTTGCACAATGCAGGGAATTCTCAATTTAAGTGTTGGCATTTGGTGCACAGGGTTCTCCGGTTCCTCTGAGAATGAATTCAGCAGATTCTCCCATTCAGTGTTCATTAAGGGAAAGAGACGCCTATTTTGTGAGAGCAAGAACTATTCTTATATATTCTTTGGTGGGATTCATTTCTTTGTGGAATTTTATCTTTTGTGGAGTTTACTGCATTGGGGTCTGGCTAAGTTAGTCTGTAAAAAATAATAATCCTCTTGATTATAAAGAAATAATGTGGATAAAGAGAATAGCAAATGGCACAGTAACCACTCAATAACTAGCAGTGGTGGCCTCTTCCCTTCTCTTTCTTCTTTTTCTCCTTCTCTTCCTCCTCCCCCCTCTTTCTCTTCCTCCCCTGTTCTCTCCCTCCTCCTTCTTCTTCATGCTTACAGTTTACAAAATACTTTTTTTTTCACAAAATAATTTCTCATAAATTATTTCAGTTGATATTGACAATAACCCTGTGACTGGTAGAGTGGGTGTTACTGTTACCATTTAACAGGTAAAGACATTGAGGCTTAGGATGATTAAATACACTGCCTAAATCACAGAGCAAAAACAAAACCCAGGTGTTTAGAATCTACATAGCACAGGCCTCCTTCACTGTAGGAAGAACAGCAGGCAATTCAAGTAGGCAGAGAATGAGAGAAAGCAGCAAGGAACTTTTCTAAATTGAATGACACATCCGTTATTACCAGGAGCTCTCTCTTAAAAGCGCCTACATGCTCTCCTTGCTCTCCTAGATAGGCCCCATATCGGCAGCTCACGAATCCTAGCTCAGGGAAAGGAGAAAAGTATTGGTGAACAACCTCAACAGAGTCTGGAAACTGTGAGCAAGAAAAATTCACCACCGCAGACCTACACACACACATTAGCCCTGCAGGTTGTCAGTGCTAAATTACTAAGCCTGAGGCCTGAAGTAAATTAGGCCATGTCTCCGAAAAACAAGGTTATAATACTCATATTAAGTATTAGTATTTGTGTGGATTAAAATGCCATCTACTGTTCTACAAATCCTTCCTTTTCTCAGAAGCCTGCTGAGGGACTGAAAGGGTTATCTTCCACACCCTTCACTTCACTCAGACCCACCTGCACACATTGGCCCTGTCCTGTCACTTCCCAGAGGGTCCTAGCTGAGATAAGTCACCTACCCACTGTCTATCAGAGCAGGCTATGAACCCTTGAGGCAAGGGGCTTCAGTGACTGTCTTTGGAATAAGGCTGCCTTGGGGTTGCCCCTGGCAACCAAGCTGCTCCACTGGCATGCATCTCTTAGAGGAGACTTGGGAGCTGGGGGTTGATCAGCCATAGGAGGAAGGAAGGCAGTGATTGTCCTTTCTTCCTCCTCGAAGCACTGGACTCCTCTTCACATGAGTATAAGTGCTTTCCACTTGCCTATATTCCCCAGGTCAACAGGATCAGCCTGAAATTCTCTCTGAGGACCAGAAGGTTAGGGAGAACCCGCCATTTGCCTCACAGCAGAGATCTGCCCACCCAACACATCCTTGATCAGTTCCTGGCACACCATACGCCCTCTAATGACCAATTCCTTTTCACCCTTAAAGCCTCAACATCCCATTCTTGGGTAAAGCCTAACTTGAGTGTCTGCCCATGAAACCCCGAGCATCACTCCATCACAGCACATCACCCTGTCATGTCTTTTTCTGTTCTTATTAGCTTCTTGAGATTAAAGTCTAGGTTTTGTTTTAGCACAGGACCTGGCACAGAAGAGACAACATAAATAACTGCTGAAAAGATAAATGAATGAATAGGGAAACAAAATTCTGACAGGAGGAGCATGGAGAGGTGGGAGGGAGCTTTTCAAACTCTGGCTGGAGGAAGCAGCTCAAACAGAGCAAGCAGCAGGCAAGAGCACTGGGGGACTCTGGAATGATTCAGCTTCAGCTAGAATGAGGATGTGAGAAGGGATAGGAAAGTTAGGCAGAGACCATTCAGGACAATCGCCAAAGCTTAATACACTTGAGACAGGAGAATAACAAGCTCATAGTAGTATTTCAGGGAGACAGATCTGGTCGGGTATGCAGGATGGACTGGAGGGGGAGCCAAGTGGCAGGGAGACTATCCAGGAGGCTGTTTTGACAGTCCAGACTTGACGCAGAAAGGGTCTTAGACAGGAGCAGTGACGAGGGAAATAAAAGCAAGAAATAAACTACCCATCCCTCTTGGATGGCATCTTCACACAGTCTAGGATGTCAGCCGTGGCCTGACCTTGGTTAATTATCATCCTGTGGTTGCCATCTGAGCTGACTGTCCAAGGAACACTTTGCTCTTTGTTGAAATCTTAGCTACTGTCCTAAATCCAGCTGTTACTTCGGAGTAATGAAGAAAGGGGGCTGAGTGGTAGCGCGATGGAGGGTAAGTTTAGGAGATTTCCTAAACCTGTAGTCCTGTAACAGTGGTCCATTGTATATTGGTGGGTGTCTTGTAAAGCAAAAGACGAGTTTGCTTAAATAATTTGGGAAAATTACAGATTCAGCAAAGGACAAAACCAGTTCTTTAGGACCTCAAGGGAGCTATGTACCCCCACAGTGTTTATTAACCTTCAATGGCAAAGGAGCCTTTTTCAAATGACACCCATTCACAGCGCCTAAGGAGAACTCGCAAAACAGCCAAAAAACTCTGGAATCAAATTTGTTTGTCTTACCTCCTGCAGGACACGTCTGGACTACAGATGTGCAACATGCTGCCTGCACACCCACCACCTTTGTCAGAAGAGACGCTTCACCTGCAGCCCTGCCTCAGAAGCAGTGCTGAGCTGCTTACAAGTTCTGGCCTGAAGCCAGTCTGCCTGGATTCAAATCCCAGCTCTACCACAAAATAGTCATCTAGCCTCTCCATGCTGCAGTTTCCTTATCTATACAATGGGGGAAATAGTAGAACTGACTTCAGTGGGTTCACCTGGAGGATTATGTGAGTGAGATAAGCTGTGAGGAGCTCTTGCGCTGTGCTTGGTGCATAGTCACCCCTTGAAAAATGTGAGCTGTTTTTTATCTTAAGTAGCCAAGTATTCTATGATGAGACAAGCCTACCCAACATGCTGTTTTTTTTTTTTTTTTTAGCTATTTCCCCCCTCCAACATGACTCTGACCTGAGGCAACCTGGTGAGGTCTGGTGTGAAAAGATGAAGGGTTCAGATTCTTTCTGAATCTGGGGGGAATCAGGAATGGAACACAGGACCAAATGGCCGAGCTCTCAAGTATCTCAAGTCAGTAACTTCCTTGCCAGGGTACTACTAAGATCTGTTTCTACCCACAGAACACTTCCAACACCAAACATGCGGGTTTTTTCATTATATATAACCAACGACCAGTTCTCCAACTCTCTGGACACTGGCTGGATATTAAATGCGATTTAATGCAATTCTGACTCTACCTACCTGAGGTTTTTTTAGATTTCACAGGTTAAGGGCTCAGTCCCATAATGCTCCCTCCCACTTAAGATGCCAATCGCCAGTCCCTGGTCTCCTCTATGTGGGGTAAACAGGCCACACATTGGGGATCTCCCTGACCTCTCTCAGGTTTAATAATTTGCTAAAACAGCTCACAGGACTAAGGAAAGTGCTTTATTTACATTTTAAGGTTTATTTAAAAGGTTAAAAATAAACAGCCAGATGAAGAGCTATTTAGGGTGAGGTCCAGAAGGTCCCAAACAAAGGCGCTTCTGTCTCCATGGTTTGGGGTATATCACCCTCCTGGCACATGGACGCGGAAACCTGGAAGTTTTCTGAACTCTGTCATTTAGAGGCTTTTATGGAAGTTTAATCACATAAGCATGATAATTGTTCACTCAAGCTCCAGCACCTCTTTCCTCCTCAGAGGTTGGGGGAGTGGCACTAAAAGTTCTAGCCTTCTAATCAAGACCTAGGTTTTCTAGAGCTATCTAGGATCTCACCAAGCATCTCCTTATGAACAAAAGAGGCTCCTGCCACCCTGGAAATTCCAAGGGATTCAGAACTCTGTGTCAGAAACAAAAGATATTGCTGTCACCTCCATCACTCAGAAACCACCATGCTTTTAGAAGCTGTCAGAAAATGGAGACAAGGATCAAGTATGTAATTCTTATTATGCCACTGGAACCAACTCGACAGATTTGCAGACTGTTACTGTATGAGTAAGAAACTCATGTCACATCTTCCATGACTACAGGGGACACCACTTCACTGTATCTTTTATACTCCCTTCATGTCTCCTCCCATCACCACACACATACCTTTCCAGATGCCTACTTTAATCCAGACAGCTTTAATACATTCCAGGGAGAGGTCTCTGGGTCTGGAAGACAGAATGAAGGAACAGGAAATAAATTCCTTCCTCCAATACAGCAATTTCCAAAGTGCTTTTATGCATATTACCTCATTTCATTTTGATAACAGCCCTCCAAAGAAGGAATTACCCCATTTTACAGATTAAAAACTAAAGTTCAAAGAACTGAAGTAATAGCTCAAGGTCACTCATTTACATGGATTAAAACATGTTCACTGTACCCTCCACTCTGACCATTGTGTCAACCCAGGATTTAGGATTAAATCAGTATATTCATGAATTACTTGGCTGAGAACTTTTCTCTGTGTAGGTCTTACTCAATTCCATGGATCTGTGGGTAGGCAGCACCCCCAAAACATAGCTTTGACACTGGAACTGACATTTGAGAGTTGAGCTGGTAATGGCATTTAGGGGTACCAGAAGCAAAGGCTTGGATCAGAAATGCACTGCCCACTCTCCTCACATGCTCTCCTCTGGGGAGGCCCCAGCAGCAGTGATGGGGCTGGGTTCAACATTCTGCCCCATGTGGTCTGACAGCAGCTAACAGGCTAGAATGGGAAGATACTAAAGCTGAAAATCCCTCAGTAGAGATGTGATTACTTGTTACTAGCCTTTGTGTTCACTGTCTACTGAAAACTTGGGGAAGTCCTGGGCACTATGATTATTTGATAGGTTTTGAGTCTCATTCTTCAGTCATGGTCAGAGACATTTCTCAATTTATATCATAGCCATGTGATGAGAACTTTTTAATCTCAAGTTTCCTGTGAGCACCTACCACTATGTGTTCAGTATCTTTGGAAAAGCAAGTAAAATAAGGACGTGGCCCCTACCCTAAAAGAGTAGAGTCATCCTTCTCTAGCCTGAACCTAACTAAAAACCCACAGGCAGATGACAGGCTCTTCCTATGTTTTCCTCTTTAGACCACTGCCTCCTAACCTCCTGCTTTGGAAATTAGTTTCTTCTCACTCAGAACCAGTTTTTGAATCCTGGGACTCACATCAACTGTCTTCTACACTCCCCTCTCCTCACCCACCAGCATTATCACAGAATCTCTCAGAGGCCACCCCCAAATCCTCCATGCTTTTATGTTCTGGATTCCAATGACTATAATTTCTTCATTACAGGGGAAAGGATATGTTCCTTGTCATCCGCCTCACATCCTGAGGGGATGAGAATGCAGGAGTTTGACCCCCCACTCTAATATATCCAAATGCTACCCTTCCCAGCCCCACCTCAGTTGTCAAAGCTTGAGTTGGCACACAGACTAAAGGAACCACACAAAATCCCCCCAAAAGGCCACATAACAGATTTGTAACAGAGTAAAGGCTCCAAGAGGACATGGAGGAAATATCTAAACTTTTGCAATTTCCCACAACACACACATACATACTCAACTATCTTTCCCTCCCTTCTTCCTTTGCTCTCTCCCTCTCTCTCTCCCTTGCTGCCTTCCTCCATCCAAGGAGAGGTTAATGGAGTCATCCATTAAATGCAGCAATAGCCATAGTACTAGGCTGACTGGGCAGAGGGCCTGAACCCATTTATTCCAAACTACAGCCCCCATCAAGTATCTCAGGTTTTTATCTTTTCATTTGCACATTGTGCCTAAGTCAAGTCATTGAATGCCAACTTTTAGTCTGAGAGACCACATGCTTCCCTGGAGCACACACTGATACTGACCTGCCTACCAACCACAAAATTAGTGCATGGAAAGATGGTAGGGATGGTAGAGAGGACATTGATAAGGGTAAATCAGTACACATCTCTCAAAGCCTGCCAGTGTCCAAGAAAATGTTGCTTGAAAAGCCCAATTGTGGAATCTTTATGACATTTGTCCATAATTATGACAATTTACTATAATGTCACAAAGTCTAATAGCCACCCTCAAGAGGAACGCTGCCTGTTTCTGAAGACTTTGGCCCTGAAATAAGCATCTTGTCTGTCATTGCTATCTGGTACCCGCCCTGTCCTTCATCACAAATTATTAGCAAGTCGGATATTTTACCCGCTGTTTAGAGGAGAGACAACAAAACAACAACCTTAATTATAATATGAGAAAAGCCTCGAGTTATATGCAATCTGGGAAATTGTGAGAGAATAGCTTGATCAAAGAGTAAAAGTCTGATTAAACACAGGCGTCACCCTTCAGCTCTTGGTTCTCCCAGCTTTCTCTTTGACTTGTAATTCTTGGAGAAGCCATTCTACAAATATTAACTAAGTGCCACCATGTGTCAGGAGAGTTCGTGGCAAGAATGCCTCCTTGTGGCTCCCCAACACGCCCAGCTGGTTCCCTGTACACTATGATTAGAGTGCTCTAGTCAGCAGTCCTTCTGCCAGCCCATGCCTATGCAGTACACCTCACTGCCAACTTTCCTCCTTTGTAGGGCAGCAGCCCTCCTATGCCCATCTGAGCCCTGTGACCATGCTGGTGCTTCTCTTCATGGACGCCCTTTTACAAAGCAGCAGAGGCAGCTCTCCCAAGGCTGCCCGCCTTTCAGGGCTATCTTTCAGCAAACCTGTCCCTTTGGGGCAGTTTATTCTGGCCATTTGTGTCTATGCACACGTCCTTTACTCTCTTTTCCCTTTTATAATAAACCTGCCCTTAAAAAAAAAAGATTTATTTATGCATACAAGTGCAGGCCAGAGGTGTGGAGTGGTGAGACGATTCACCAGAGACAGAGTGGGGAGCAGAACAGGCAGATCGACTGAAGTACACTGCTGAGGGGAGCAGCGGTCAAGACAGGGGAGGTCTGTTGCGCCATGTGGGAATCTCCCTGGCCAGGTATAGAACTCATGCTGCAGTGGCTCTGAATAGCTTCATAGTGCTGCACTCAACTGTTGTGCCACCAGGGAGGCCCATAAACCTACCCTTTTGGATAAAAGAAATAAAATAAGGCTCTTTAAGCCAGCTGGACTGATTTGATCATTTCTATTTTTTTTTTAAGATTTTATTTATTTCTGCATAGAAGAAATGGGGATGTAAGCTAGAGATGCAGGGGAATGAGAGGATTCACCAGAGACAGAGTGGGGAGCAGAACAGATGGATTTACTGAAGTACCCTGCTAAGGGGAGCAGTGGGCGAGACAGGAGAGGTCTGCTGTGTAATATTTGGGTGAGCTCACTGGCCGGGGATTGAACTCAGGTCACTGAGGTAGGTCGTTGAGGTGATAGTGCTAAGACAACTCTTAAGCCACCAGGGAGGCCCCCTGACTTGATCATTTCTTAAACTGAACTTGTCCTCACACCTGAGTCTATCGATAATGTCATTCATAACTGAGTGATGAACTGTAATTTGTGTTTCTTAAGCAAATTTCATTTGCATGAGCTAATTGTACTCCACAATCAGAGAACAGACAATGTTATAATGGATACATGTTCCTTCTCAAGCATTACTTCATTAGGGGATCATTCTCTCTTCCATTTCCTATTTATTCCAAGTCTGAGAGCCCACATGCTTCTGAATGGGCAAGATCCTTCCCCTAACTTCAGGGTTAAGGACAAGCTCATTCAATCACTCAATACATCTGGGCACAACAACAGGTCCAGATAAAGACATACAATTCATACCACGCCAAATCATAATCTTTTCCTGGCTTTTATAGGAGCTATGGAAAAAGACACATGCTCTCTCCCTCTGAAAAGTTGAGTTCTCTGGGGAGCACGTGTTTGGGGCTGCTAGTGGTCACCTGGCTGCCATGTATGGAAAGCCTATCTAAGAATGCAGCAATATAGCATCAGGCAAAGTAAGTGATAGAAATAGTCTACACCTTGAAGCAGCGTCTGAACTCAGGGATTTTGCCATCCTGAAACAAGTCTATCCTTTGTTGGAGATGTTTGAGAAGAAAGCAGATAGCTGTCTTTCAGTTGCCTGAGATAAGGTCCTTATACTACCTCTATTTCATTCCCTCCCACCAAATATGTTGGGAGGAAAGTTACGGAAATTGGAAAGAGTTGTCCAAATTCCCTTTCACCTCTAGACCTAAACATGAGATACCAGATTTCTTGAAAACAAGAAAAAAATGCTTCATGACTTTTCCAACAACCCAATAATAATGCATCCAATAAGTCCTTGCTAAAGAATTATATTCCTATGTCTTTAGGAGAATCTTGCTAAGAATGTGTGGGTATAGCATATAAGGCTACTTTCAAGTTAGACAAGAGCAGGATGCTTGATCGCCCTGGAGCAATAGGGATGACTGGGAAGACCTGAGGGGCCGGTGACTGATGTGCTTTGCCCCCCAGAGACTGATCAGTGGAACACCTTGTTATAAGGTTGGAGCCATGGGTGGGAGTTGGATATATGTCTTCGTACTCACCTTCCCTAAAGCCCAAAACCCCCTGTTCTGTTTGACCCATGCTTCTCTGTCTGTGAAAAGGCCAGGATCTTGCTCTTGAGCAGCAGCCTGCATCCTACAGCCTGCTCTATGACTCCCATTTCTTTTCCTTATCACTGCAGTGTTGCTGACGCAACAAGAATGTACTTTGCTTTCTCATATATTTTCTTTGGGTGCACTAACAAATTTGATAGGCCAAGGTATGTCAGTGAATGGCATGTCAGGAGAGTTCTTTCCTTCCATCTATGCCATCCTATCCCATACTTACTGCCGGTGGGGGGAGAAAAACTAAGCTTTAAGAGAGTACCAGAAACAGTAAGGCATTCTCTTGTACAGGCTTTCATGGGAGAATATATGAATTAATCCACATCCTCCAAAGGCAGAACCAGAACCAAACCTCACAGACCCAAATCTATAATGATAAAGTCTGGGTTTAGAGAGAAAAATAGGGAATGGAAAAGGAAGGAGGAGGAAAACCAAAGGGAACCATTACAAGAGTGAAAAAAAGAAATCTCCCAAGAACAAAATAGCATCCAGCCAACAGGCAGAACAAAACATAACAGAGGGGTAACAAGACCTGAGTACTTGAAGCACCCATCAGAGTAGGCAGTTCTCTGGGCCCGTGCTGGGATTCTCCTTTCAGAGACTCTGGAACCTCTCCAGGGGAATGTGGCCCTGGAGTCTGGCTAGCTCCCCATTAGAGCAGAGACCTGTCCAACTGACTCTGCTGTCTGGTCATGGCTCAAGGATTCTTGCAGTCAAGATGCCTCCACAATCAGTTAAGCACATGGAACCTCAGTCTGTGGCTCTCTGCTAACAAGGCTGTTTAAACCCTGTTGGCAAGGAAAGCACAATTGTCTGCCAGCTGCTTGAAGAAGATATCTATTGTTAGAAGAGCACATCTTTATTTTTTTCTTAGCAGACCTTTATTCTATATTTTTTGGACATAGGAAATGGGGACTGATATTCCTAATGTTCATTATTATTGGATGTTAATCATCATCACTCTACTCATAAGTACAGTCATTTCAGTTGCTTAATACTTGGCCACTTGGGAGAAGTGCCCTTGGTTGGATTCCCTAGAAGTAGAGCTTGAGATAGAATGTAGGTCACATGATTTATTGACATTTCAAGAAGCCCTGTACCCTCAGGAGAAAGAGAACAAAGGAAGCAGGAAATGGTAGGAAAGAAGGATGTGGTTGCAGCTTTGTGTCCAGCCTCATCCTGATCCCATGAGGGAACTCAGGAGCATGAATAGACCAAAGAATAGATCCTTCCTTAAAGTAAAGAAGTTGGTCTTTGCATCCCCTTGACAGAAAGCTACAGGCAAGATATAGAGGAATCGCCTCTTCACGAAGAGCAGTTTTTTGGAGAAGGGGACTTCTGAGAGCCACTGGAGCCCCATGCAGCAGCTGGGGGATTAGACACTGATATAATAAAGGGGATCTGGGTAAGGTACCAACAGCATTCACCAAAGCTACTCTCACAGTCAGCTCTGGCTGACATATAAAATAGCACAGCCTGGATGCTTACATTTATTTTTCCACAATAAAGGGAGGCTGGAAATCTGAAGTCAGGATGCCACTGTGCTTGAATTCTGGTGAGCGCTTTCTTCCTAGCTTGCAGAATACTGTCTTGTTGTGTGTTCACATGGGATGTGGGGAGGAGGTGTGGATGCAAACAGGAAACCCCCAGTATCTTCTATAAGGGTATTGATTTGGTATTATGGGTCCCACCCTGATGACCTCATCTAAACCTAATTTCTTCCCAAAGGCGCTTCTTCAAATAATATTACATTGGGGGTTAGGAGCTCATACCACCTACCATTGCATAATCAGGGAAAGGAGACAAATATCAGCCAGATTTATTCAGTGAGAGTTATTTCCCTTGTACGTAAGTTGCTTTAGCATCCCACGTATTGACTGATGCAGAAGAGACAAGTAAAACCTCGACCAGTTCAGTAGGTCTAGAATCGCCCAACAGCTTCAAGTTCTCAGTCTCAGCAAGCGTTGCCTCTTGCCCTAGGAAAACCAGGTCTCAGTTTTTGGTGAGCACTCTCGGTGACAGCAAAGGGACCTATGTGTGATCCTATCCAGCTCACACTTTGAAGCTCAGGAGCAGAGCCATTAACATTCTCTTCAGTCGCAGACAGTTCTCTTCAGCCCGTTAGTCTAATTTTCTTTCCTTCCAACTTTATTTTCATTTTTTTACCAAGAGCAGCAGCTTCCTTGTTCCTAGAACCTTTTCTTCTCTTCAAAGAGCTCTTAGGTCCAGGTAGGCCTATGGCCAAGAGACTTGCCAGACACCTCTGGATTCCCAATGAAGAGCAGTCTGTGCCGGCCACTCTGCAGCTAAGAAACCAAGTACCCAGACTCCCCTCATTTCAGGATTAGACAGAGGACCATCCAGGATGCTGGCCTTCCCGCTGGTTTCCAGGGCAGTCTTCAGGGGTTAGGCCTTATATTATAGAGGCTAACCTGCTTAGTCCCCCAGGCCTCCCCTACTTCTGAATTTCAGTTATTTAGATAGAAGTCATAGCCCCTGGCCTCAGAGAGTAGGAATCCATCTACTTCCCATCTCCTTTCATGTGCAAGGATGTAAGGAGGACTGTTCATTTCACAGAAGGGGTCCTGGAGGCCAGAGAGGGGCAGACAAGAGCTTTAATGAGAGCACCATTCACGCCTCCATTATTTATTAAGAGCAACTACACACCCAGCTGTATGAGAGGCGGATAGAAAATAGGAAGAAGTAATCTCAGGGAAGCTTAAATTCTACTGCTAGTCCCAAATTAATCTTAGCTATCGTAAGAGATCTACAGATTTTAGTAAGAGGGACTCCAATGGCTACAATTCAGACAGAGAAAACTGAGTTTAGACAGATAGTATCTCAGTTCCATTGTTCAAACTCTCCTCTTAAAGCTGTGCTTTCACACCAATGGCCACTGGGTTATATTCCTGCATCCTCTTCAAGATTGTTCTGGGTGAGGAGATGATGCCATATCCCCTCACTGCCCAGGGCTTGACAGTGATCTCTGTATCTTTCCTTCTCTTACACTGTTCAGTCTTTTCGGGTACATAAGCACTCTCTACTTACAACTGCTTCTGCAGTAATGCCAGAGAAGCCCATGAAAACGATTGCTTCCCTAAGAACATACTTTACCAAATTCCTCTCCAGACAGGACAACAGTTATGGCAATGGGGTACAATCATTTGTATTCATTTCCCTGTCCCCTCTGGCACAGAGCTGGGCCCCAGATCATCAGGCACATTAGCCCAGGCAGGCCCAGAGGCACATAGAGAAGGACTGCTACTCCATCTGCTGGCTTGACAGCAGCTCTGGGGTGCAGCCTTTGAATTTTCTGTGAGGCAGGCTCTGAACCGGAGAACAAGATGTCTTTTCATCATGATAGAGTAAAGATATTCAGCCATTTTGTCAAAACTGACGACATCTACCCCTCCCACCTTAAACCAAGACACAGACACAAATACAGCTGGAAACACAGAGCCAAGGATTATTGATCTCTCTGACAGGCTCTGAGACTGCTCTGGGCAAGCGCTGCTTTGGGGCTAAAATAGTGACCTGTATGTAACAAAAAACTCCAAACCAAGCCAGGAGTAGGAGGAGCTCGGATGGAGCTTAGAAAAACTGATGAATTAGGAATTGCCTTCTTTCCATCAAGCCCTATATCTCTATTTGCCTTCTTTATGAAAAATGCTTCCCTGAAGATTAATTAACTACTCTCCAGGGCATGTGGTCCATCCAGAATCATCTTTATGCTCATAATTTCTTCTTTATCTATCTATACGGAGGCAAGGGAACGATGGAGGCACATTTTATAGACAAAGATAATTAAGCTGCCTTAAAAGGGGAAGAAAAAAAGATACTAGTTACCCTTATTCAAAAATTGATTTCTTGGCTCCTGAGATCCCTTTTCCCCCTGCCCACTCCCCCTTCTTCCTGAGATCCCTTTTTGACGGCAGTAACTAGTGTTATTTCTATGCCTCAACAGAGGCTCTACTATGTGGTAACCACATCATACCAAAGTGAAGTGTCAGGAAAGAAGCAAATTTTCATAGAAAACAGTTGAAAAAAATTATGAAATCTAAAATCTTCAGTTATACCAAGGGTTTAAAAAAAGGTGTTGGGCATTAGGAGAAAGTTTTAAAAAGGATTTGGTGAAACGTATTAGTGCACTGTGAGTGAGTACCCCTCTCCAAACAAAGAGGCATGTCTGGATTTCACCCCAAGCCTAAAGAGAGAGGCTTCAAAAGTACCCCTCAGAGAGCTTATTTTACATCTCCTGTAATTAGATGGGCAGAATGAACTAATTTTTTACTTCAGATGAAGAAATATAGGGGCCACTGTATGAGTTAGCAGCTGCTTTGCAATGCTGGGATCTGCTATAGTCTCAATCTCAGAATTTGAGTGAGCAAAGAACCTGTTTCTCACAGAGAAACTAGAAATCGACTGTTGGGTTATTAGGGGCTATAGAGGGAGAAAGCCACACAGAGGAAACGGTACTTGCCCACCTTGCGTGTATGTGGAGGGGAGTGCAGATTTCTGAAGAACCAACAAAAGTGCCCCCGAGGGAAAGCCAGATGTACAGCTTGGCCATATCTGGAGAGCACAGAGCTGATTACAATGACATGAGGTATAAGTACAGTATTTCCTGCTACCACTTACTTCCTTTCCCTGATCCTGGGTCAGGAAAGAGAGACTGCATTGCCTCTTTTCACTTACAGTAGGCCCCAGCTGGCAGAGGACAAATAGCTTAATCTTGAGAAAAATGTGGAAATACTGATAATACTGGGGTTGCACATATTAAGTAGCTAATTGAGACCATGTTTTACTACAGAAAGTGCCTTCCTAACATCTGCAAGAAAAATATTTGTCCAAGAACAGAGTTAGGGACTATCACTAATCAAAAAAACAGTGGGAGCTAAAACCAAAATGTCTCTTTATGATTACACCTCATGAATCCCATATGTCATCGTTCTCATTACAGTGTAAAAATTCCTCTACCTTTATTATAAAAAGTAATAAAACCCCCACCAAAGCCCTAACAAAAGGAGCTGTTTTCAGGCTAATAGTGTTTGGCTTAACAACATTCTGATATCCTTGTGGTTTATGTCTTCAAGCTCTGCTCCCTTCCCCACTTTCTTCTCAATTTCCCAAAGCACCATTTCTCTCTTCTTCTTCTTTTTTTTTTTTTTAAAGAATTTTTTATTTATACATACAAGCTGGGGTTAAAGGCCAGAGGTGTGGGGCGGCGAGAGGGTTCACCAGAGACAGAGTGGGGAGCAGAACAGGCAGATCAGAAATACACTGCTGAGGGGAGCAGCGGGCGAGGCAGGAGAGGTCTGCTGCACCATGTGGGATTCTCCCTGGCTGGGCGTCGAACTCACATCGTGCGCTGCCGACAGCTCCACAGCGCAGCGCTCAACCGCTGCACCACCAGGGAGGCCCTCTCTCTTCTTCTATTCCCCTATAGCATATGCCCAATACCCTGTCCTTACACCCTGCCCATCCTCAGGGATAATGCTGGGAATCAGAAGTCATCTAGACAGTTTCATTCTCCTCCATGTCAGCATCTTCTCAACTTGACCTCTTCCTTCTTTCCCTATAGTCTGGGGCAGGGTAAAAGGGGATGAGATACAAACATATACCCACATAGAAAGAAGCATACAAAGAAAATTATATACATGGATTCTCTGCCCTCTAGGAAAGTTCAACTTGAGACAGCTAAAATTAAGCAGAGAAACATAAATATATAAATAGCAGAAAAGCAGCAGTAAACCAATGCATGAATGAACAGCAGAAGAAATGCACGATTGAGACGGGAAGCATATCAGGCAGTCAATGAGTGTTTATTGAACCGCTATAGTTGTCAGGCATTGAGCTAGGTCACAGAATAACATTTGGAACAAAACAGTCTCTGAATGCATGGAGCTTTTAAAATACCAGGGAAATAAACACTAAACAATTTTTTTTTACTAAAAAGTAGTTAAATGAACATAAGTGCACAAAGTGCTCAGGAAGATAATATGTATGGCTGGCCTGAAGGTTAAGATTCTAATTTGGCTTGGGGTCAGAGAAGCTTGCCTATGCAAGTGACATTTAAGTTGGAATGTGAAGGCTTTGTAGGGTTAGAAAAATGGATGATAGAGAGAAGAGGAACTTAGGGAGAAGAAAGGGCAGATGGGAAGGCAGAAGTAAGGAAT